>JANAVB010032561.1:75000-176268 GCA_029216955.1 Iris pallida
AAGTATGCACTATCCATTATACCCTATGAGCTCCGCCTGAGATGCAGTACTAATTTCCTACTATACTAATTCACTCTAACGATCTCGGAGCGTTACGGACGTAGGCCCCAATTACCCAATTGGGAACTATGCCAATCCCACTGTAGCCAGAGTGTCCCATGCGTTGGAGGTTTATTCTTAATTGCATGTTCACAGTAGAATGGTTAGGAACCCTATTGCATGCATCTGTTATCTTATTACATAATTTATATGGCATGTTGTTATCATGTATCTTGTTACGTCCTTTTGAGGGCCTAGTGATCGCTTCAGGCTTAGACGACTAAGACTTTTCCCAGGAGTACAGTTTTACACTAAATCTATCTTTCACTGCAGATGAGGTCTCGCCTACCGAAATCTAGTAGTTCTGTTCTAGTAGTCATGACTTGCTACACTTGTAGTAGACATATTTTATTTTAATTTATTATATTTTAGTAGGTTGGACTCCAATTATCTAAGACTATTTTCATAGCTATTTTGTAGTAGATTTTATTTCACCCGGCTATATATCTTTTGACTTTTTTTATTTTATTCAATATGGATTATTGCTTTATTCTTGTGTTATGTGGATGGGATGTAGGTTATCTGTGATTGTCCTATGATTTATTATTTATAACTTATATATGTGTACGAGGATTCTATTTATTTGTGTATTCTTTGTATACATGCAGCTGGCATGTTTCGTATGCCTAATCCTACGTATATTGGGACTGGAGTGTTATATGTTTTTGTGGTGGCCCATGTAGGTTAACAAAAATATTTTTTGTTGCATGACTGTATTAAGCAAGCCTGCTTATAGAAATAGGAATAGTAACTCATCCACGCCTTATTACCTCCTTTGACTTTAACTCCTTCAAACTCTCCTTTGATTGCTTGAATTGCCTCTTGCTTGAATCTGTCCTAACATATCCTTACTCTCGTGGAAGCAAAATGAACCTTCGAAGCAGACGTGTTTCCACCCTTGCCATCACGTCTGGTGATGCAACCACTCAAGAGGAGCAGGTCCCACCACAGACTTCGGTGACTCCATACCAGCCGGGACAACAGCAGGCTACTATGACCCCGTCGACGGTACAATAGGAAACCCAGACCCAAGTACCACCAACCGGCCCAACTAGGCAGACTTATGTAGTACCTCCAAGAGGAAATGTACCACCATCCCCTCAGCAGTTTCCACCTCCGTCCGGACCACAGATGCCTCAGCTACTAGATGATAGGATCTCCACCATCCAGTTCATGTACGCCATAATACAGGCTCAGTGGCAGCAGACTTTGTTAATGAGACAGAGCATAATGGCAGCATTATCTAGACCCCCACCTTTGCCTTCGGTCCCGATACCAGCACCAGTACCACAACCTCATGAGGGCTCTATCAAGAAATTCATCGGGATGAAGTCCAAGACCTTCAAGGGTACCGAGGGACCACTAGAGGTCTCTACATGACTTCTTAGCACTAAGAATCTATTGAAGGTGTCATAGTTATCGACAAACTTGTGGATGACAACAGTGGACTTACTTCTAGATAATAATGCTCACAACTGGTGGAAGATAGAACTGAGATGACTAGGCACTGAGCAGACATAGAAGGAGTTATATGACCTCTTCGATGAGAGATTCTTTCATATTCATGTACAAGACGTCCTCTACGACCAGTTTCTCCATCTGAAGCAAAGGAATATATCGGTAGACGAATATGACGCAGAGTTTAGCCGCCTGAGTAGGTTCAATACGGCATTGATACCAACAGAACCGGAGAGTACAAAAAGATTTCACAAGGGGAAAGCACCAGAGCTCAAGACTTATACTACCACACAGTCTCGAGTCTTTCACGTAGCTGTACTAGAAGAAGCACGTAGCTAGGAGCTCCTTAGTAAGGAAATGCAACAGACACCTAGATGCCCCACTCCAGCAGTTGTACCAACTAGAGTGAACCAGGATGGACCTATCAGGAGGCCCATAATGTAGCAGCAACAGAGGCCAATATCCTACCAGAAGCCCATTTGCCATTGCTACGAAAAGTAAGGACATATCCAGAATGACTGCCAGATTCGTCTTGGATTATTCTTGAGTTGTGGATTCGGCCAGCATATGGTCAAGGATTGTCTGAAGCAGCAAGCCTTAGTACATGCTCGACAGGCCTCGAGGTAGACATCTCCAGCATTTCCAACACCCCAACCAGGACAACAGGTACCGAGACTTATGGTGCCAGCAGCAGGTGCACCTCCCCCTATTACATTCCAGTCAGTGCAGTTCGACAGGACCAGAGCTTAGGGCCCTGGTCAGAAGTACGGACAGGCTTTCTCGCTAGCAGTTGAGGATGTAGAAGAAGAAGAGAAAGTCATACCAGGTATGATTTTAGTTGCTACGTTTTCTGCTATTATGTTATTTAACACTGGATCCACACACTCATTCATAGCCACTAGTTTTGCTACTAGACACAGTATACCCACTACACTACTATCTAAGAATATTAGAATTCTCACTAAAGAAGAAATAGTACCTGTAAGTAGCGTTTGTAGACTTTGTCCTGTGGTGATATGTGGTAAAGAGATGAAGGCACGATTTTTGGTTTTTTCTATGCCAAATTTTAATGTAGTTCTTGGGATGGACTAGTTGAGCCAGTACTATGCATTCCTTGACTGTCATAGAGGTAACATTGTCTTTATACCACCAAATGAGTCACAATTCGAGTTCGCTAGAGGAGCGAAAGAAGGAAGTGATCCACCTACATTAGGGACTCACATGGAGATGGATGACATTCCCCAACATCCCATCATCACTGAGTTCCAAGATGTATTTCTAGAAGAGTTGCCAGGATTGCCACCCGATAGAGACATCAAATTTTTTATAGAACTCATTCCGGGGCTGAATCTATCTTATCCTGAGTGTATCGATTATCACCCAAGGAGTTGGTAGAGATAAAGACGCAGATAGACGAATTGCAAGAAAAGGGCTTTATCTGTGCCAGTGCGTCACCATGGGGAGAACCCGTCTTGTTCGTGCCAAAGAAGGATGGGATAGTGCACATGTGCATAGATTACAGAGCACTGATGCGATGATGGTGAAGAACAAGTACCACTTACAACGTATCGACGATCTATTCGATTGTTTGAGTGGAGCAAAGGTATTTTCCAAAATTGACATGCGATCGGTCTATCATTAGTTGAAGGTCCGAAGGAAAGATATTCTGAAGACTACATTCACATCGAGATGTAGGCAATACGAGTTTTTGATCATGCTATTCGGTTTGACTAATGCTCCAGCGGTCTTCATGAATCTCATGAACAAGATCTTCCATCAGTACTTGGACAAATTTGTGGTCATCTTTATAAACGATATCTTTATATACTCGAAGGGCCACGAATAGCACGTGCAGCATTTGAAGATAGTATTGGAAACCTTGAGGAATGAACAGCTTTATGCGAAGCTTAGCAAATACGATTTTTTCTCAAGAAGGTTTCATTTCTTGGACATATCATCACGGGATACGACATATCGGTAGATCCAAAAAAAGTCTTAGCAGTTAAGGCAAGGCCCAATTGTCACTACCACTTTTCTGAATATAGATAATTTTGTCATTTTCTAATTATATTATATTATAAATATTTATTTATGAATATTGTTTATATTTAATTTATTTATTTTGTGTTAGTTGATACGATTAGTGGCTAGCCTAATTGCCAGACTTGTGTTAGTGAACCGGTTACCCCTAGACACTAAACTAGAGCCTGATAATTAGCATGACATGAATCATCGACTAACATATTGGACTAGAACCATTAGGCACATTAGTCATGACCATAGTCATAATAGATATTAGATTATTGACTGAAATAGGTACAAACCTTTCCATAGAATTATTTAGCTACATTAAAACTATAGTGGATAGGCTAGAAATTTTAGATTAGACCTAATCAAGCCATATATAGCCGGCTAAATGGAGGAGCCTCTCCAATTTATTCTTTTCATCTCCATAGCCTCATTTCCTCCAAAATTTAGTGCTCTTCCCATTTGGAACCATTTCTCCAGCAATCCCTTCCAAATCTCACTCATTCTGCAACCTCTCTCTCTCATTCTCTACACAAGGAGGAACATAGAAGGAGCTTAAAGACTAGGAGCAAGGAGATGAGTCCATTTGTTAGGAGCTACGTGTCTGAATAGTGTCCATTTGACTTTTTATTGGAAATTCACTTCCCAATAGGTATACACCTCACTTTCTTTATTATTTATACTCTTAAATCCCTAGGAATTCACCCATGGACTAGGACTATCCATAGGAGGAGTTTTGAGACACTAATGAGTCTCTATTTGAAAACTAGATTGAGTTTTGTGCCATTTTTGAAGGGATTCTGAGAATGGCACACAAATATTTGATACTAGGTTTGTTAGGCATAATTAGTATAGATTGGATTGTGTGTATATATTTCTTTTCCATAAATGGATCCGTATAGGTCGTGTCATGATACGGTAGGACACAAAATCAATTTAGGAGTTTTTGGACTCCTACAGATGTGGTGCAGAAGTTCTATTTCACATGACACCTAATACTAGCCTAAACATTCACCAATTATGTTTATCTACTTATTTCGGAATTGTCCATGTGATTTGGAAGGAATCGGACAAGATTTGGTACAAGTATCTTGGTCGTATCGCTTCCTTGTCATAGATTAGTGCGATACAGGGGTGGTGCACACCAAGTGTTTATATTTGGGCCTAGGTGTGTGTGTGTCTTGTGGATATACATGTGCAAGTACCCTCATTAGACTAGTATGTGTGGACACTTATTAGTGCCTATGTTAATATAAGTGTTATGTATACATGTGTATATATGTTATACAACATAGGAGGTATGTGTACATCACTAAGGATGCTTGTGTGTGTCATTAGCATATGGGGGTGTGTGACTCCTAGGTAGTTAGAGCTACTATCCTGTATGAATATCTACATATTGGTATATGTGTTGTAGGGGTGAGACCCTACACACTATTTGTGTATGTCTGTGTTTGGGAATTAACAGTAGCAGTAGGGAAAAACAGTCTAGTTAGGGAGGACTGATACATGTGCACACAGGTGATATTGCTAGGGAGTTGGCTTACCTAGGCTGCCATATAGGGGGTACAAGTTAGGGGCAGCATGTAATATAGGGTATGGGAATGACTGATGTATTGCTTGACAGCAGAATGGGGCATTGGCCCTATGTAATAGCAAGTGTTGGGGTACAGGTTAGAGGACAGGTAAGATACAGGGAAATTACGAATGCTGGTAGGTGAGGCAGGTTTCCCTGCCTGGATGGCTTTGGCAATAGTCATACTGCTTGCAGGAAGTACAAGGCAGTCAATAGGGGCTTCGAAGGAAAGGGCAGGCATGTAGACCTGTGCACTTAAGTGCATAGGATTGGAAGATGGGGGATCTCTGTACAGGTGTTAAGGGGGAGTGCAGGAGCTATCAACAACCGGTGCCATGGCAGTTGCTAGTACTGCTTGCTTGCCAACATCAAAGCAGTAGCATCAGTAGCATGTGCAAGCAACCAATGAGAACAACAGGGGCTTTAAGGGTCGACCACAGGGCAATACTGGTGCAGGGGTTACACTTGTAGGAGATAGGTGCTTCATGGATAGTTTTGAAGTAGTGGCAGGAGGTAGGCTATTGTAGTTATATGTGGTAAAAAGATAGGGAGTAGGTTATAAGAAGTTGGGGAATGCATGTATGTGTCATGAGTTACACATAGGGTTGTGTAGAGGAACTACACATGGATGTGTATTGGCATAAGTAGATAGATAGATAGATAGATAGATAGATAGATAGATAGATAGATAGATAGATAGATAGATAGATAGATAGATAGATAGATAGATAGATAGATAGACAGGCAGGCAGGCAGGCAGGCAGACAGACAGACAGACAGACAGACAGACAGACAGACAGATAGATAGATAGATATAGATATAGGTAGGTAGGGGAAACAGGTAAATAGAAGATATAGGAGATGTTGGATACGGGGAAGTGTCATAGCCGTAAAAAATAGGAGAGGGGAACTTAGTGGTCTGTAACACCATGTATTAACATATGTTGGTCAGTAGGTAATATGAAGGGGAATAGCTTGTTAGAAATAGAATAAGAGGGCAAAAAAGCAGGCAAGGAATGCTAGTGAGGGCTTATGCAACAATAACAGTTGCATTGCCTACAAAGCAGCAGACTATGGCAGGTAGGAGAGTCCATACCAGTGTATAGAATGCATATGGGGAGTGAATGGATAACTAGATAGGTGAGGGGTTTGGCTTGAGGCATCTATATGCAGGAATTAGGCTCGCAGTAAATAGTAACTAGAGTGGATAGGTTGGTTATGTGCGTGTGCTTGGCAGTAGATAACTAGTGGATAGGTAAATGCATAATAGGGAAGGCAGTTACTTGTGAGGGGTGTGCAAGCATCTAGCATTTAGGCAGTAGGGTAGGGAGTTTATGAAATGATTTTGTGTGTGTTGTGTGTAGGTAAGAGTAGGTATCAGTGATAGATTGGGCAAAGGTATAAGATAGAGTAATATAGGTATGGAGTTGACTAAGGTAAACATAGATAGTAGCTATCTGGTTTAGATATTTGAGTTATATATTGATAACTGGTAAATAGGCTACTCTAGTATCCTAGTATAACTAGTATAGCCAAGATAGGTAAGGTGTAGACCCAATAGCTTGGATATTGACTCGTACATCCTAGAAATAGCTATTTTGACCAATTTGACCAAGAAATGACTTTATGACCTACATTTGGACAAGTATGACTTATTTTCATTCCAAAACTTGGTATTGATGTAATATTCTATATTTATGTCTTCGAGGCACCGTATCGGACATAGCTCAGACTATATACTGGATTTCATGCGAGTACATTCTCTGATAATTTTTTGTTTATGGTATTTTTTCTGTTTCTTGTATTCAGTATAGATATCCTTGAATTCTCGATACGTTGGTTATACGGATTGGTATTTTCGAATTTCGTCATGATTTGTTATTTTCGTATATCTTGGTATACCCTATGCATGCCCCATTACTGATCTTGTGCATTATATAGATACCGATTCCTGAAAGGATTAGCTACCTTCTCAGAGTATCCCGTGTCATAATGTACCATGATTGGATCTACTATACCAGCGGGAGAGGGGAGTTGTAGTGTAGATATATGATCATACCCTTCACGTGCATGATATTATTTTTCCGTTAGTGTTAATCATACACCACACGTATGATTAGTCAAGCCATAAATTCTTGTACAACTTCCTAAGCTGATCAGATATTGAAGCTAGTACTCACTTATATATGTAGCATTTTCTGATTACTGTAATAATGATTTCCTGTTTTACCTATTTAATTATAGTATTTTCATATATGTTTATGCTCATGTAAATGTTATTACTTTTTGTACATTCGCTCTATTTACTGTTAAGTAGTCCATATTATTTACTAAAACTGTTATTAGAAATGTACTTCGCTCCAATCCTGACTGGATATATTTTTCAGACGACTCTGATGACGGATGTCCTACCTACTACGGTCTCCAGGACGTAGTGGGTATAGAACATAAGACCCTGATCTAGGTGGGCCTAGTCCCAACTGAGAAGACTATAGTGATGACCCAGTTAGACTAGGTTTTGTACTAGATATGTCTCCAGCACTATTTGACTACAACAAGTTCTTATTTCAGACTTGTATTGAGATATTTGACTCTTAGACTCTGGACATGTATTATGCTATATTAGACTTCTGGATATTTCTCATTATATCAGTAACTTTTATAATTCCATTTTATCTTCCATATATATTTGTGATTGAGTATGATTATATCATTATTGTCCTCCAATTGGAGATGAGATATATTGACAGGTTATGATGTACATTGTTTGTATAGTAGACCTAGACAGGGTTCTACTGTCGATACTGCGACGTAGGCTGGACGCTATCATGCACTTATTCCCCTATACCGGATGCGGGTCATGACACATTTTTAGTGATGGACCATACATGTCAGGCTTCACAATTAATGCGATGTCGTGGTAGTACAATGAGTTAGTTGTACTACTGTGAGCCTGTGATAGGATAATGGAATGAGAGTATGCTCAATCACAATTAGGATTCCTTGAGAGATTACTAGAATGATCCTTGAGAATCTTACTATAAACTCTATCTCGGAGACTATTTCCAATTGTCTCCATCTACTCTTCCTTGTTCGTTATTGAATTTCATTCTTGGTGATCGTTGTTGAATTTTATCCTTGGAGTTTGTCGTTGACTTTGATTTTATATCGAATAAATTTTATGTACTAAATTAAGGTATATTCTAATGAAATACTTGTTGAAGATAGAGTGAAAGGTAAGTGTCTGGTTTAGTCATGGATTCTAGAGTTTATCGTAGCCATACTAGCTGGCATGGCGAAGACATAGCGCCTGATTGGGGTATGCTTATTTTGGTAGTAGAATTTAGTGTTCTCACAGCCAGAGATATTGGTGTGGTGAGGATTCTAGATAACAACATTATAGAGCTATATATACCTTAGCTAGGGACTCTATCGTCTATCGCAGGTATGCTTACTGGCGTGGCGAGGATTCTGAGTGACATGATTACGGGTAGACATGTATGATTATCAGAGTGTATTTTAAATTGGTTCTTAACATATCGTCTCCATCATTCAGCCTTGTTATCATCGAGTTCTGTTCCATCATTTTATTTGCTTAGGATAATGATACCCCGATTTCTCTAGCCTAGTTCCTTATAGAGTTTTACCTTTATTAGTTTCTAAGGTTCTTTGGATAATGTGGTAGCTCGGTAACTTGCAAAATCGTGGGTGTCTAGTGGAGGGTCAGTATTGTTAAGAGTGTAGTTTGTAAGTCTGAGAGTGATTTATGGTTAGGTATATAAGCATTAGGAATCAGCATATAAGCCTATGAACAACCTATATCGTACATCCTAGCAATCATATCTTATGGCAGGTATTTGCGTATTACCTTGAGTAGAGTGTGACAGTAAGTAAATGTGCTCATGTCATTGGGATTTTAGTGTATCATTAGTATTAGAAATAGTAATCCATAGTAGATTGTGTTTCTGTTTATTATGATAGTTATTAGTTTTCATAATTATGTTGAATGATAATATGTCTTATAGTCCTTTGATGATTTCTTGTTTTCATCATCCAGTATGGCACCCGTGACCAGAGCTCGTCGTCTGAGAGCAACTACAGTTCCGAAGAAGATAGAGTGCGTACTTCCACCTTATATTGCTCTGGAAGTAGTGAACCCCCTCCCGCTGACCAGAGGGTATTTATACCTTCTACTAGAGAAGGTGGTAGCAGACTTACCAGAGAGTTCTCCTCCACCTCCTGCCATTTAGAAGATGAAAGAAGCTTCATCTGAGACCGAGAGTCTTCCTCCACCTCTTCCTTTTCCTCATGGAGTGGTATCCCATACCATATTCTTAGGAGGCTTGCCTGCCGATGGGACTCAGAGAGTTCAGACTAAGATCCTATGGGAGCAGAGTCGAGGGATCCAGCAATTGTGGGACCTAGTGAATTCTCAAGGAAAAGAGCCTAGTCCTAAGAGAATGAGCAGCAGCATCCACCCTGGGCCTCAGGAGTACCCAAATCTTCAGCCTATGCCATATATTTCGGTTTGGATTCCTGCTCAGTAGAGATCAGTTGAGCAGATGCCTACCTGCTCATTCTGTAAGAAGTTGGGGCATGTATAGGATGACTGTAGGAAGAGAAAAGGGTTATGTATGTATTATGGGTCAGCTGCATACCATATGCGAGATTGTGCTAGTATGCTACCTCTTGCTGAAGCCCCGACTCAAGGAGGGAGTTCCAGCCACTAGACCTGGTTAGAGGTGAGTAGTAGTTATCCTTGAATACATGAATCGATTGTAGCCCTTATATATGATGTACCTAGTACTAATTAGACAAAGTTGATAACTAGGTCTAATAACGGGGAGGCCAATGCTATATGTGGTGGCTTAGCATGTTTTTTCCTGATCTTTTTTTCCTTTCTCCCTCTATTGTTTGTGTGTTTCATTGGTACCTCATGAATTGTCTTACGCTATAGTATGGTTAGTATAGTTAGTTGAGACCCTTAATTAAGATTGTGTACTATGACCAATAATACCATAACCATGCATATTTGTTTCTTTTAATAGAATTGCAGGATTTAGGTAGGACCTTCTTGGACCATGATTCTTGGGGACTTGACCTAGAGAAGAGTACAACCAACTTAAATTTCTAGGACAAAATTTCCTAAGGGGAATAGGATTGTCACTACCATTTTTCTAAATAGGGGTAATTTTGTCATTTCATAATTATATTATATTATGAATATTTATTTATGAATATTATGTATATTTAATTTATTTATATTGTATTAGTTTATACGGTTAGTGTCTAGCCTAATTTTCAGACTTATGTTAGTGAACCGGTTAGCCTAGACACTAAACTAGAGCCCGATAATTAGAATGACATGACTCATAAACTAACTTATTGGACTAGGCCTATTAGGTACATTAGTCATGACCAATTAGTCATAATAGAGATTAGATTATTGACTGAAATAGGTCCAAACCCTTCCACAGAATTATTTAGCTAAATTATAACTTTAGAGGGCATCTTAGACATTTTAGATTAGCCCAATCAAGCCCTATATGGCCGGCCAAATGGAAGAGCTTCTCTATTTCATTCATTTCATCTCCATAGCTTCATTTCCTCCCAAATTTGGTGCTCTTCCCATTTGGAACAATTTCTCCACCAATCCCTTCCAAATCTCACTCATTCTTCCATGTATTTCTCTTATTCTCTATACAATAAGGAACCTAGAAGGAGCTTGGAGACTAGGAGCAAGGAGAAGAGTCCACTTCCTAGGAGCTATGTGTCCGGATCGTATCCATTTGACTTTTCATTGGGAATTCATCTTTCAATAGGTATACACCTCACTTTCCTTATTATTTAGACTATATTTGTGATATTAAATCCCTAGGAATTCACCCATGGACTAGGACTACCCATAAGAGGAGTTTTGAGATACTAATAAGTCTCTATTTGAAAGCTAGATTGAGTTTCGTACCATTTTTGAAGGAATTCTGAGAATGACACACCAAGTGTTTGACACTACATTTGTTAAGCCTAATTAGTATAGATTGGTTGTGTGTGTCTATTTCGTGTCCACAAATGGATATGTGTAGTTCGTGTCGTGATACGGTAGAACACAGGATCAATTTGGGGGTTTTTGGACTCCTACACATGTGGTGCACATGCTCTATTTCACATGACACTTAACACTAGCCTATAAATTCACCAATTATATTTATCTACTTATTTTGGACTTGCCCATGTGATTTGGTATGAATCAGACAAGTATGGTACGGGGGTAGTGCAGACTAAGTGTTTGTGTTTGGGCCTAGGGGTGTGTGTATCTTGTGGATATACATGTGTAAGTGCCCCTATTAGACTAGCGTGTGTGGACACTTTTTCGTACCTATGTCAATATACGGGTTATGTGTACATGTATATATATGTTATGCAACATAGGGGGTATGTATACATAACTAAGGATGTTAGTGTGTGTCATTAGCACATGAGGGTGTGTGACACCTAGGTAGTTGGAGCTATTGTCCTGTGTGAATATCTACATATTGGTGTATGTGTTGTAGGGGTGAGACCCTACACACTGTGTGTATGTCTATGTTTTGGAATTAACAACAGCATTAGGGGCAAGTAGTCCAGTTAGGGGGGACTGATACATGTGCTCATAGGTGATGTTGGCTATGGTATTGGCTTACCTGGGCGGCCATGTATGGGGTGCAAGGTAGGGGCAGCATGTAACGTAGGGCATGTGGAGAGAACTGATGCATTGCTTGACAACAGAATGGGGGCATTGGCCCTGTACAACAACAAGTGTGGGGGTACAGGTTAGGAAGACAGATAAGATGCAGGGTATTTTGGAATACAGGCAGGTGAGACAGGTTTCCCTGCCTAGATAGGCTTTGGCAGTAGTCATATTGCTTGCAAGGAATAAAAGGCAGTCAGTGGGGCTTCGTTGGGAAGGCCAGGCATGTAGACCTGTGCACTTAAGTGCACAGGATTGGGAGATAGGGGATCCCTGTATAGGTGTTAAGGTGGAATGCAGGAGCTATCAACCACAACTGCCATGGCAGTTGCTACTACTACTTGGTTGCCAACAGCAAAGCAGTAGCTGCAGTAGCATGTGCATGCAGCCCATAAGAACAACAAAGGCTTTAAGGGTCGGCCATAAGGCAGCACTGATGTAGGGGTTGCACCTGTAAGAGATAGGGGCCACAAGGCTAGGTTTAAAGCAGTAGCAGTGGGTAGGTTATTGCACGCATGTGTGGTGAGAAGATAGGGAGTAGGGTGCAATCAGTTGGGGAATACAATTGTGTGTGCGTCATGAGTTACACATATGGTTGTGTAGAGGAACTACACATGGATGTATATAGGCATTAGTAGATAGATAGATATTGGTATAGGCAAGTAGGGGAAATTGGAAAATAGGGGATATGGAAACCTATATGGGAAATATGTGTTAAGGAGATGTTGGATACGGGGAAGTGTCATAGCAGTAGGAAATATGATAGGGGAACTTAGTGGTCTGTGACAGCATGTAGTAACATACGCAGGGCAGTAACTAATACGAGAGAGAATGGCTTGTTAGCAATAGAATAAGAGGGAATGAAGTAGGCAGGGAATGCTAGTGAGGGCTTGTGCAACAATGACAGTTGCATTGCCTACAAAGCAGCAGACAATAGAAGGTAGGGGAGTCCATACCAGTGTATAGGAAGCCTGTGTGGAGTGAATGGATAACTAGATAGGTGAGGGGTCTGGTTATGGCATCTCTGTGCAGGAATTAGGCTAGTAGTAAACAGTAATTAGAGTGGACAGGTTGGTTATGTGTGTGTGTGTGTGCTTGGCAGTAGGTAACTAAGGGATAGGTAAATGCATAATTGGGCAGGCAGTTACTTATTAGGGGTATGCATGCATCTAGCATTTAGGCAGCAGGATAGGGAGTTTAGGAAATGAGTTTGTGTATGTTGTGTGTAGGTATGAGTAGGTATGAATGATAGGTTGGGCAAAGGCATACGATAGAGTAATATAAGTATGGAGTTGACTAAGGTAAACATAGATAGTAGGTATCTAGTTTAGATATTTGAGTTATATATTGATAACTGGTAAATAGACTACTCTAGTATCCTAATATAACTAGTGTAGCCTAAATAGGTAAGGTGTAGACCCAATAGCTTGGATATGGACTTGAACAACCTAGAAATAGCTAGTTTGACCAATTTGACTAAGAAATAACTTTATGACCTAGATTTGGATTAGTGTGACTTATTTTCATTCCAAAACTTGGTATTGATATAATATTTTATATTTAAGTCTTCGAGGTACTGTATCGGACATAGTTGAGACTACACATAAGCTTTCAGGCGAGTATACTCTCTAATAATTTTTTGTTTATGGTATTTTTTATGTTTCTTGTATACAGTATAGATATCCTTGAATTCTCGACACGTTGGTTACACGGATTGGTATTTTCGAATTCTGTCATGAGATGTTATTCTCGTATGTCTTGGTATACCCTGTGCAAGTGTTGTTATTGTTCTTGTGCATTGTATAGACACCGATTCCTAAGAGGATTTGTTACCTTTTCAGAGTATTCCGTGTCATAACATACCATGGTTGGATCTACTATACTAGTCGGGACGAGGAGTATAGATATGTGATCATATCCTTCCTGTGCATAATATTGTTTTTCCGTGAGTGTTGTGAGTGTTAATCATACACCGCACGTATGATTAGCCAGGCCATTAATTCTCATGGAAGTTCCCAATCCGATCACATGTTGAAGCTAGTACTCACTCACATAGATAACACTTCCTGATTACAGTACATGATTTACTTACAGTATTTTCATATATGTTTATGCTCATGTGCATGTCACTACCTCTTGTATATTCTCTCTATTTACTATTACATAGTCCATAGTATTTACTAGAACTGTTATTATAAATGTACTTCACTCCAATCCTGACAGAATATATTTTTCAGATGACTCTGATAATGGATGCCATACCTACTACGGGCCGCAGGACATAGCGAGTATAGACCAGGAGACCCTATTCCAGGAGGGCCTAGTCCCAGCTGAGAAGACTGTAGTGGCGACCCAGTTAGACTAGGTTTTGTACTGAATATGTCTCTAGCACTACTTGACTATAGCGTGTTATTATTTCAGACTTGTATTAAAATATTTGACTCTTATTCTCTGGATATGTATTATGTTATATTCGACTTCTGGATATTTCTCTTTATGTTAGTATCTTTTATCGTACCATTTTATCTTCCTTATAGATTTGTCATTGAGTATGATTATATCATTATTGTCGAATTGGAGATGAGATATTGGTAGGTTATGATATACACTGCTAGTATAGTAGACCTATACAGTATTCTATAGTCGACACTGCGATGTAGGTTGGGCACTGTCACTCACTTGTGCCCCTATACCGAGTGCGGGTTGTGATACCATTCCCACTTCAGCCTCCAAGGTAAGAAGTTTCCTCTAACTTGTGGTCTATTAACGAAGGTTCATGGAAGATTTCTCATGGTTAGCAGGACCTTTGCCTCGATATACTTACAAAGACCAAGAGTTCATATGGACGGACGAGTGTCAAGCAACTTTTGATGAGTTGAAGAAGCGCTTGACCACTGCGCTCATCTTAGTCCTCCCATCGGGCCAAGAGGATTCGTAATTTACAGCAACGTATCTGAAAAAGGATTAGGATGCGTCTTGATGCAACATGGACTAATAGTATCATACGCATCGAGACAGTTGAGAGTGCACGAGAAGAATTATCCATCCCATGATTTGGAGCTCGTAGCAGTCATCTTCGCTCTGAAACTTTAGAGATATTACTTGTACGGCTAGAAGGTAGACATCTATAACGATCATAGAAGCCACAAGTATGTTTTCACGCAAAAGAGCTAAACATGCGGCAACGTCATTGGTTGGATCTATTGAAGGATTATGAGATTGAGTTGTACTACAATCCGGGAAAGGCTAATGTTGTGGCAGATGTGTTAAGCCGTAAGCCCATATCTTATTTCTTGTAGAAGCTTTTAATAGAAGTCGTATTGCCCGGGGCTGATGGTGTACTAGCTAATCTTTATGTACAATCATTGCTAGTAGAGAGAGTCAAGGCAACCTTACCCATAGAATCTAGATTCCAAAGACATAGAGAGAGGACCAAAACAGGATAAAGGAGTGGATTGAGGATCCATTCGGATAGAAAACTACGATGTGGAGATCGTATGTATTTTCTAAACGGAGAGCTTCGACAGAAACTGATAGCTAAATCATATATCTCAATCTATTGCATACACCCCGGAGGAACCAAGATGTACCGAAACTTGCGGCAGTACTATTGGTTGTTTCGTGGCCAAGTGTTTGATATGTCAACAACTGAAGGCAGAGCATGAGAGGTCAGCTGGATTGTTGCAACCGCTTCCCATTCCTGAGTGGAAGTGAGAGCATATTACCATGGACTTCGTTTTGAGATTTCCTCGGAGTCCTAGTAGACGATATATGGTATGGGTAATCATGGATAGGCTCACTAAGTCAGCCTACTTCTTGCTTTTTAGAGTGGGCCAGTCCACGAAAGTCTTAGCTGACATGTACATGAAGCAAATAGTGAAGCTACACGGTGTTTCAATTAGCATCGTGTCAGACCGGGACTCGAGATTCACCTCTTATTTCTAAAGAAGCATGCAGGAAAGCTTGGGCACCCATCTGAAGTTTAGCACTGCTTATCACCCACAGACCGACGGACAGTCAGAGTATACTATTCAGACGCTAGAAGATACGTTAAGAGCGTGTATGCTTGACTTTGGCGGATCATGGGAAGACTACCTCTATCTTATGGAATTTCTTAAAACAATAGCTATCAAGCGAGCATTCAGCTGGCTTCGTTTGAACCATTGTATGGTAGAAAGTATCGGTATCCTATTTGTTGGAGTGATGTAGGACAGAGACGGATATTCGGCTCTGAATTGGTCTTGAGCATAGTAAAGAAGGTGAAGAAGATACAAGGCCGCCTACGAGCAGCATAGGACAGACAGAAGCAGTGGGCATGTCATGACCCACACCTATTTTTCGGGATACGAGTGCGTAGGCAAGTCCAGCCTACGCTGTAGCATCGGCGGTTGTACGTTGTCTAGGTCTCAATAACAATCTCAAATACAATAAAGTCATATCCAATTGCTCATTCACAGTAACTATCTTATTTACAAATCCAATAATAACAAAATAATTTTTGGGAACAAATCTGTTAAACATTAAACACAAAAATTTCTACTCCGACTAGAATATGTGTTTGGCCTCCAAGATATCTCTAACTTCATCTGAAGGAACCAAAACAAGAAAGTAGTCATCAAGAGTCTGTCAACTGATAAAATATATCCATTCAGGATTGGAACAAGTTCACCGTAACACTACACTACTTAATATAATATACATGCATGAAGGAAATAATAATAAGAAAACCACAATCGCTCCGTGAAGTTAGATGTCTCAAAGGATCAATCTCCTCAAATATCGGCCAAAAGAAAATAAGATTTTTGGAATTCTGTAATAATAATATATATATATATATATATATATATATATATATATATATAAGAGGCGGTTACTGTAGCTGGGCGCCGACAGGTGGGCCCGTCCTGGATGGGTGTGTGGGTAATTAATTATTAATTGCAAAAAATCATCTAAAAATCATTTTAACTCAAAATAAACTTAAACAAATCCCCAAAAAATCTAGAAAAATCCCGCAAAATTCTATAAAATATATCCAGGTGTCTAGAGCCTAAATAAAAAGTTTGGTCTCAAAATATCATCGTGTAATCCCATAGTAAATCCTAAAAATAAATTCTATCGGTTTTAGTTATCTAAACATCCCCAAAAAATCCAAAAAAATCCAAAAAAATCCTGGAATATTCTAGAAAACATTTCTAGTCATAGAGCTTAAATAAAAATATTTTGTCCCAAAATACCCCCTAATAATCTTATAGTAAATCCTAAAAGTACATAAAAAAACCTTAAATATTAAATACCTAAAAATATCCAAAACTTATCAAAAATATAAAATAGCTAAATAATACATATATAAGTTATCTAGAGGTCATATGAACTTAATATGGTCATAGTTCACCTATAAGCTTCGGTATAACTCCTAATGATCATAAAACTAATCATAATCAAATAAAATAAAATTTTAAAATTCAGGAAGTGGGATTATAGGGCAGATCACCATCGTCGAGCCTTAGAGTTCAAGAAAGGCGACCATGTCTTCTTGAAGATATCACCTACTAGAGGTACAATTCGATTCGGAGGACGTAACAAGTTAAGTCCAAGATACATCGGTCCTTTCGATGTCTTGGAGCGAGTTGGAGAAGATGCCTACAGATTGACATTGCCACCATCACTAGAGGGAGTACATGACATATTTCATGTGTCACAGCTGAAAAGATACATGGCAGACAGCAGTCATGTGCTTGATCACTCTGAAATCACAGTACTTCTAAGCTTGGAAAATCAAGAGCAACTTGTAGGGAACATTGATCGTCGAGTGAAGGTGTTGCGGAATCAATCTATTCTATTGGTTCGTGTAGTAAGAAAACATCAATCGTCATAAGAGTCTACTTGGGAGCATGAGGATGACATCCGCAATCACTTTCTCATTATAAGTTAGGTAGGATGTAAATCACACCCTAATTTTACAAAAAAATTATTATATTTTATTTAGTTTTTTGTATTCTCTTATTTATTAAATAGCTTAAAATTAATTATATGATTGTTATAGAAAAACAAGCAAGTAATTATTTTATATATGATAAGTATTTTGTACAAGTTTTGGAAAAAAATGATTTATCAAGTTATTAGGGAATTTTATAATAAAAAAAAAAGTTATTAGGGAATTTTAGGAATTTAAAAAATAAATTTTTAGTACTGTTTACTTATATATATATTTTTATATATATATATAATATATATATATATATATATATATAAATATAAAATAATATATATATTATATATATATATATAAAAATATATATATATATATAAGAGAAAAAAAAGTTCTATTTCAAAATCTTGCGAGACAAAATTCTTCCGTTGCCCCTCCCCCCTCCTCCTATATACTCAGTTGAGAATATACTACTGCGCGGTATGGATTGAAGGATTAGAGGATTTAAATCTCCGAAATCCACATCAAATCTACAAAAAATCCTTTCCTAACCTAATCCTACTTCAATTCTCCAATAGAAGACTAGGAGTTCGGCCAAAAATTTGGTTCAAATTTGAACCAAAATAGGATTTAAAACTCGTGTATATAAACGTAGCAATCGAAACTTCCTGGATTCATCCACCTTTAATTCCCAAAAACTTTTCCACCCAGCACTATGACGACGTCCCCTGACCTCTCGTGCATGTACCTAGCAACCTGCATGTGACCGATGATCACTGGAAATCGCTACTGCGACCCATCGTTGCACTTGCAAACAAAATACTATGTTCTAAGGCCACTGCAACCCATCGTCGCACTGTAACCCATCGTCGCACCGTATGTGACCATCACTGCTCTTTGTTGCTTGACGATCTGAGTTGCTAGATGTTGTCATTTGCACACCACCTCCAGGTAAGATACCTTGCCACTATATATTATCCATTTACTATTTTTTATTATATTATTTTGTTCTGTTTATTTATATACTACATGTTTCTATCAAACTGTGCGTCCTAGTCATACTTGGGTGTGAGTGACTGCATTAGCCGTTTTGCTGCTTTTTGTTTATTTTTATACATGATGACATAGTACTAGATGACCACCCATTGATGTGTGGTATTGGTATATCTCATATGGTCTTGACACTTGCTTTATCGTGAGTTATGAGTCACATATAGGATACGGACTCGCGTAGTCGGCTGGCCATCGATACATCTGAGACATGCGATGGTTAGGAAATAACTGCTAATTAAATTTGCATGATTAGTGGATATGGCAGTTATTAGAGGTTCATATATGTTATGGATATGACATTGGTAGACATGGGTGGGGAGAATATTTCCTTGACGTATGGGCAAAGTATGTACTATCCATTATACCCTATGAGCTCCGCCGAAGACGCGGGTACTGATTCCCTACTGTATCGATTCCCTTTGACTTTCTTAGAGAATTACGGACGTAGGCCTCTGGTACCCAATTGGGAACTATGCCAATCCTACTGTAGCTAGAGTGGTCATGCATTGGAGGCTTGTTCTTAACTGCACATTCATAGTAGATTGGTTAGGCAACCTATTGCATGCATATTTTATCATATTACACAGTTTATATGGCGTATTATTTTTTGTTTCTTATTACGTCCCTCTGAGGACCTGGTGATCTCTCCAGGCCTAGACGGACAAAAATTTCTCCAGGAGCACGGTTCTGCACTGGATCCATCTTTCACAGCTGATGAGGTCTCGCCTGCCGAGATCTAGTAGTTCTATTCTAGTAATCATGACTTACTACACTTGTAGTGGACATCTTTTATTTCTTTATTATATTTTAGGAGGTCGGACTCCAGTTATCTCAAACTATTTTTATAGATGTTTGGTAGTGGATTTGTTTTCACTCGGCTATATCTTTTGATTCTTTTCTTTATTTTATTTAATCTGGACTATTGCTTTATTCTTGTGTTTTGTGGATGAGACGTTGATTATCTATGATTGGCCTATGATTTATTATTTACAACTTATGTATGCGTACGATGATTCCATATATTGGTGTATTCTTCATATGCATGCAGTCGGTATGTTTCGTATTCCTAGTTATCCGTATATTGGGACTGGGTGATACACATACACCTATCCATATTGCACCTAAGGTAACCTAATAATCAACCCTAATTGGTATATTAATACATCACTAAGCCCCGATGATACCAATTACACACAAAAATACACTGAACTTGTTGGCCCATTAGTCATGGTCAAACCTGATTTTAATAATTGATCTAACCCTGTCTCGATATAAGGGCTACTTGGATGATTGCTGAGATCTTCTACTGCTACCGTTTAAGACTGAAGCCGTTTTGCTACATGAGTCTGTATTTTAATATTCAATGTAATTTTTATATTTTATTGAGTCTAGGAATACGATGTACATCGAGTCGTACTGGCAAATAGGCTATCCCAAAATATTTTCAAAATAACCTTTGTTTTGAAAATTGTCCATTTTATAAAAAGCTCCTGACTGCCTTAAAACTCTTAAAAAACCCAAAATCCAATTTGTAAAAAATCCTAAAAATCAAATTCTGGACCCCAAGGGAATTCGACCCAAGTTCGGCCTAAATTTTACCCGAGTTAGGTTAGTACCCGTTGGATTTTGGACTTAGTCATCCCGCAATTATAGATGCAACGGCTATTCGCCGAGATTCTCTCAAAAAATTATGCCCCAATTCTGTCTGAATTATGTCTAAATTCACCCTTTGGAAAATCTATAAATAGAGAAGAATTTTTCTCATTTCAACACACCTTTTTTTTCTTCTCTCTAAGCTTAATACATTCTTCTAAAGTGTTTTAAGCTCTTTTATTTTCAAATCCCAAGCCAGTTACAATCCTCTAGTCGATTTGCCAATGCGGTACGATCTAGAAGTTTCAGAGTGATTGTAATCAGAGGATTGATTGAAGAAATAAACTTCATAATTGAAGTTGGTCGAGTACTTTGGATCAAAGCTCGCGTTGTAGAAGTTGTATAGACTTCTGATACAAACTTACGACATTTTCCATAGTGGATTCAACTGGAAGCTAAAGTTCTTTCGACTGGAATAGTCCTCACAAGAGGAAAACCAGTATACATCCTTGTGTTTGCGTTTGCTCTCTGATCTCTACCTTTTAGTTACATATCTGTGATATATATTATGTGATCTTGCTGCTAACAATTTTTAATAGCTAAATTTCTGCTGCCTACTCTATTGATCCCGCTCTAGAGTATAACGCTTTACATTTCGTTCCTATAATTGGTATCAGAGCGGGTTCTACAAGTAAAACAATATAACACAGTTATTATATTTTTATCTATACTACTGTTACATAGATCACTATATCACACATACAACTGTAAAATTCACAAGTGAAGGCCAGGCCATAAACAGATCCCCACTATTTGATGGTACAAATTATATATACTGGAAAACACGCATGAGTTTCTTCTTGAAATCTCTAGATTTTGACTTATAGTCTATTGTGATTGATGGCTCTAAAAAGCCTACACGTATTCTTGTTGATAGAGAGTTGGTTTAGCAACCCCATAACAAGCATACTGAAGTTGAAAAGAAACAGGCCAGTCTTGGCACGTGCTATTAATGCCTTATTTTGTGTCTTAGACGAGACTGAATTTAACAGGGTGTCTACATACACAATATCAAATAAAGTATGGAAACTTCTCGAAGTTACTCACGAAGGCACTACACAAATCAAGGAGTCAAAGATAATTAGACTTACTCAGGAGTATGAGCCGTTCAAGATGAAGCCAAATATATCCGTCATTGAGATGTTTACAAGATTTCTGGATATTATAAATCCTTTGTCTTCCTTAGGCAAGGA
This sequence comes from Iris pallida, assembly GCA_029216955.1. Classification (NCBI taxonomy): domain Eukaryota; kingdom Viridiplantae; phylum Streptophyta; class Magnoliopsida; order Asparagales; family Iridaceae; genus Iris; species Iris pallida. The sequence continues at coordinate 96,717 of JANAVB010032561.1, forward strand.
ATACAATAACCGTGAGAAGATTCACAAACTTTTACGAGCTCTTACAAAGAACTGGATTCCAAAGACTAATGCAATTATTGAAAAAAAAGACCTCACTACTATGCCTCTTGAAACACTCATGGGTAAGCTACTCACTCATGAGCTGGAACTTTAAGACTTTAAAGAAGTTGCACCAAAGGAGAAGTCGATCACCCTCAAAGCTCAACACTGAAGATCTGTCGAAGATGATTCCGATGAAAGTGACTCTGACTCTGAAGATCAAGCTCTCCTAGTAAGGAAGTTCAAAAAGTTTATGAGATTCAATAGAAGAACAAAAGAACACAACAGCAACAATAGCAACAACGAAGAAGATCTAATCTACTACAGTTGCAAGAAGAAAGGACAGATCAAGAAGGACTATCCAACATCATCATCATCAACCAGAAAAAGCAATAAGTATGACAAGGGTTACCAAAAGAAATCAACATCAAGAAGGTATACCAACACAAGCATATGACATGAATGCGAAGCTAGCGACTCAGAAGATGAACAATCAAATGACGCTGCAAATGTATGCTTAATGGCATTTGATCAGGTAAACACTAACCTTCTGTGTGATACATATGATAATTTTACATTTGAACAGTTAGGTGAAGCCTTTAGTGACCTCTTAAGTGATTATAGAAAACTACGTAGCAAATACCAAAACTCTAAGGAGGTACTCAAGGAGTACAAAGGTGAAATAGAAAGACTTAAAGACCTACTAGCTGAGGTTAGAAGCAATGATAATTCTAGTGAGGTAGATGAGCTTTCTTTTGTTAAGTTGCAGTTACACGAGACCACAAAGCTATCCGAAGAGAAAAATAAGACCATTACCAAATTAGAGGAAGACCTACTCAAAGAAAAGAAGAGTCTTCAGTAAGCACTAGTCAGAAATGATGCACTCACTGCTGACTACCATACATTGTATGATACTTCCAAAAAGTTAGAAATTAGATTAGGAAAACAACGTGAAGTTGCTGCTTCCTACCCTAATATGTGTCACTTACCGAAACACCGGAACACTGTCAAACTCAACACTGTTAGACCAAACCCAACCAAACCTTTGCCTAAGAAGACCAATAGACATGCATTTTATTATAAATATCCAAATAGAAAACCAAGACCTACCAATCATGCACAACATACTGCATCTAATACTCAACATGCTAGATATCATTATTATAGCACCATTGGTCATATCCCTCCTTCATGTAGAGTAAGAAAGCTTGTTGATTTAAAGATATGTGCATGGATACCGAAGACTAATATTTTAGGACCCTATAAGAAATGGGTACCAAAAGTTTTAACTATAAATTCTTTTGTAGGTGGAACACCCTACGCATGTTAGAAGCAAATAGATCCTCGACAGCGGTTGCTTACGGCACATGACCGGTGACGCTTCATTATTCGCAACACTGTCGAAGAAGAAAGTAGGATACGTCTCATTCGATAATAATCTTAAAGGGTATATAGCAGGTATCGGCAATATTGGTAAGGCTCTCTATCCTGTGATTAAAGATGTCTGTGTAGTAACCGAGTTAAAACATAACCTACTCAACATAAGCCATTTAGCTGACCATGGTTATGGTATTAACTTTGTTAAAGACAAATGTACTATAGTCGATAGCTCTACTGGTAGTACTATCTTTGAAGATATTAGGAAAGACAATATATATGTTTTTTTATCTATTGGAAAAGGCTAACAAAGTAGGTAGATGCTTAATCGCCAAGAATGATGAGAGTCAACTATGGCATATGAGATTCGGTCTTGCAAACATGGACACAGTTTTAAGACTATCCACAAAGAAGTTGGTACGAGGCTTACCGGACATCACCTTCAAGAAGGATACGATATGTAGTGAATGTGAAAAGAATAAAGCTATCCGATCCACATTTAAGTCCAAAAATGCTGTAAGTACCACTAGACCTCTATAATTACTGCATATGAATTTATTTGGGCCTAGTAGAATTGCTAGCCTAGGTGGTTATATGCTTTTGTAATAGTAGATGATTTTTCTAGATACATGTGGGTATATTTTCTTGCACACAAAAATGATATATTGTCTGAATTCGTCTCCTTTTGCAAGAAAGTTCAGAATGAAAAAGGATTCATGATCACTCACATTTGAAGTGATCATGGCAGCGAATTTGAGAAAGCAGAGTTTGAGCAATTTTGTGACACATATGGTTATCTGTATGAGTTCTCCTACCCTAGGACTCCGCAACAAAATAGAGTTGTGGAACATAAGAATGGACTCTATCTGAAATGGCTAGAGTTATGTTAAACCAGTTTAGTCTACCTAAATACTTTGGGACTGAAGCTGTCAATACAGCTTGTTATGTTCTCAATAGGGTTCTAATTTGACCTAAATCGAAGAAGACTCCATATGAGTTATGGTTTGATAGAACACCATCTGTTTCTTATTTTAAAATCTTTGGTTGTAGATGCTTTATTCTTAATACTAAAAATAATTTGGAAAAGTTTAATGAAAAGGTCGATGAAGGTATATTTTTAGGTTATGCGACCAAAAGTAAAGGGTACCGAGTCTTCAACAAAAGGACTATGATCATCGAAGAGTCAATAAATGTCACTTTTGACGAACTTAATCAACAAACAATCGATGATGATGATGATGAGGACATCAGTACACTAAGTACAATACTAGTAGAACCTTCATGTACAATACCAGCTGATCCTCCATGCAGAGCACGTACAGAACCAGAAATCGGAACCAGCTACCTTAAGAGTCTGCCAAGAAGAATAAAGTTTATGGCTGACCATCCCAAGGACTTGGTAATAGGTGAGATTACCAGGGATGTAAGTACTCGTTCCTCAAGTATAGATATAGTTTTTTGTGTTGTATTTATTTTACAGCTAGAACCCAAAACTATTGAAAAAGCATGTAGCAATAATTTTTGGTTAGATAATATGTAAGAGAAATTAAACATATTTGAACAAAATCAAGTTTGGAAACTTGTTCCTAAGCCCATTCATCATCCGGTCATTGGCACCCGCTGGGTATTCCGAAATAAACTCAATGAGAATGGTTTAGTTACTCGTAACATGGCCCGACTCGTAGCTCAAGAATACAACCAATAGAAAGGTATCGACTACGATGAGACCTATGCCCCAGTTGCGAGATTAGAATCCATTCGCATGTCATGTTCATTTGCATGTTTTCTTAATTTTAATCTTTTTTAAATGGACATTAAAAGTACATTCTTAACGGTTTTATAAAATAAGAAGTTTATGTAGCTCAGCCTCCAGGTTTTATTGATTTCAAAAATCTCGATCATGTTTTCAAGTTGAAGAAAGCCTTATACGGTTTGAAACAAGTCCCTCGTGCTTGGTATGATCATTTTAGCTCTTTTCTACTTGATAACGATTTTGCAAAAGACAAGGTTGACACTATACTATTTATAAAATCTTTTAATAAAAATCTTCTTTTAATTCAGATTTATATTGACGATATTATCTTTCGATCTACTGATGAATCTCTTTGTCAAGAATTTTCAAAGTATATACAGAATGAGTTTGACATGAGCATGATGGGAGAACTCAAATTCTTCCTTGGACTGCAAATCAAACAAACCAATAATGGAACGTTCATCAATCAAGCCAGGCATACAAAAGACTTACTAAAGAAGTTCGATCTGGAAATCGTCAAATCTCTTGGCACTCCGATGGCAACTTCAACTAAGCTTGATATTGATGAACAAGGCAAGCCAATCGACATATGTAAGTATCGAGGTATAATTAGTAGTCGACTTTATTTAACTGCTACTCGTCTTGTTATAATATTTAATGTTTTCTTGTGTGTACATTTCCAAGCTAATCCTAAGGAATCACACTTGTGTGCAGTTAAACGTATCTTTCGATACCTTAAAAGTACTTCTTTTGTCGGCTTATGGTTTCCTAAAATCACGTCCTTTGACCTAATCGGTTACTCGGATGCTAATTTTGCAGGATACAAAGTAGATAGAAAAAGTTCTAGCGATACGTGTCATTTCCTATGTAAGACTCTAGTCTCTTGGTTTAGTAAGAAGTAAAATTATGTCGCATTATTAACTAGTAAGGCTGAGTATATCATCACAGGACGTTGTTGTGCACAAATTTTGTGGATGAAGCAAACCTTAGAAGACTTTGGTTTACAGTATTCACACATACCCATTTTTTTGTGATAACACTAGCACTATTAATTTGACTAAGAATCTTGTATGTTACTCTCGCACTAAGCATATTGATATTTGGCATCATTTTCTTAGCGATCATCAAACAAATGGATATATAAATCTTGTATATGTAGACACAGAGAACCAACTGGCTGACATATTTATAAAACCATTAAAGGAAGATCGTTTCAATTATTTACGTCGATAATTAGGAATTTTACATGTCAATAATATTAATTAATTTTATTTTATTAATTATTTTTCAATATGCAAAACTGTTTTTCATACAAGCTTACAAAGGGTCTATCTGTCTGTCACCACGGCTACGCCAAAATGAAATGGTATTTAAGCGTTCCTCGGTGAGCCTCCGTTAGCTGGGACAGTACACCTACAGCTAATCCAAAACAGCTACTGTGCAAAAAAATTAATTCGTAAAATAATATTAATTATATTAATTGAAATTTAAAACAAATAAACTTAGAATTAAATAATTGAAAAAGGATTGATGAATATAAAGTGGCATTGAATTTATTTATGTTCAAAAATACCTCAACAGAACCCAGGAGAACTCTGACCAAATTCAGCCCAAGTTCTATTGGTGTCGAGTTTTTAAGTCAGAACCAAAGTGGCCCCTTCTTATTCATCACCTCCATCTCCTCAAAACATAGCAGCAGCAGCGCCCGAAGCACCCAAACCATATATTTTCATCCTTTGTTACCTCTCAAATCATTTAGAGTTTTCATTCCAAAATTTGGATTCGTGTATAGAATCTCGTTCTCCTCCACCTACTTAAATCTCAGAAGGTATAACCTGCTCCTTCTATCATTTTCAATTTCATAAATTTTTATACTCTTTATAGAAATAATGCCTAAGAACTTCAACCCCTTCAAGAGGAAGAAGATGGCGGCTAGTGAAGAGGTCTCGTCTTCGGATCCTATCCATGAATCAATCTTTTCGCCCGTCCAATCGGATGACAGGGCATTCAATGGAATTTTCTTCAAAACCCATGATCAATCACTTCTATGGTTAGCGGATTTCTCTATTCGCAACATATACCCAGGTGCACCGATTAAATGGGCTATCTTTTCGTCCCATCGGACATACTTTGAAGCATTAGGATTACATAACCATGTTACTCATTTATATCCTATCGCACGTAATGCTATTCGTTTTTTTATTGCAATTTCACTCTTGACATTTTCACTGTTAAAAGTCGTCTCACCCGAACCGATATTCAATTCAATAATGTCGACTTAGCAAAAATCCTTGATATTCCAAATGAAGGTGCTCCGCTTGACGATATCACAGAATTTAAATTTCTCGTAGGCACGACCTTAAACAGCTTCAAGAATGAACTCTGTCCTGATCGAGTTCATTCTGGTAAGTTCAATGCTGCTAATTTGAACTTATTTTTCTATAAATTGCATCGGATCGTCTACTCTACTATATTGCCCAAATCTACTTCCAAGGACGATGTGACTACCCTTAAAATGTCTGCTCTTTACCATACTCATAAGGGGATTCTATTTTCTGTCCACAAAATAATTATTCAGATGATGGGTCGTTATCGCGAAAGGAACACAAACTTTGCTTACGCGATCATCCTCCCAATCATCTTTCAGTATTTTGACATTGACCTGTCAACTTGTGCTTGTGACTCTGAGCCCAAGTATCTTTAGTTCTCTCATCGTAGTGCAGCTGTTCCTTCTGCTCCTCCTACTACTCTACCTCCACAGGATTACCCTATGTCTTATGAGGGTGTTCACCAGCATCTTTTTGATTTATGAGCATTTATTACTGACACATCGAGGGAATACGAGTTTCGAGATGCCTGTTGGTTTCAGGCTCTTGCAAATTATTTTACGGATCTGCGATTTACTCAGACTGGTCATTTTGTTAGTTCTTTTTCCCAAGATCCAGCTATACCGAGCTACCGTTATGAGGATGAGGCATTTCGTCACTTCTTCGAGCCCAATAACGCTTATGACTGGTACTATGATTCTGGTGCTATTCTACACCCTTCTTATGGAGCTGGTACATCTAGAGCTGGTCCTTCAAGACATGGTGGCGCTGCTGGCGCTGATGATGATAATTCTGAAGATTTTTGATCTAGAAATTACTATACTTTGTCCAGATGTTATCTAGTTAGACTTTCTTTTGTCCTCTGACATTCCAAGATAGTACTTTATCTTTATCTTTACTTATTTTTAGCACTGTGACTGTCTGATCAATTGATACATTTTCAAACTCTTATTAATATGCATTTAATATTTCAGTGTGTATCTTGCTTTCTCTATTATTCTCAGTATGTATTTTCTTATTCTATGCAAGCATTACCTATCTTAGTTTTTGTTTCTTACATAGAACTGTCTGTGAAATACATGTTATTATGTCTTTTTTTCTGTATTTCTTCTATGTTTGTTTCTTATGCATGAATTGCGGGGGAGCTTCTCTCTTTGCTATATTTTGCTAAGTGACAATAGGGGAGAAATAGATCTAACATCTTTTGCAGGATACAAGAATTTTTTTAAGGATACAGTACCATACAAGCTAAACAAGTACATACAAGTATATTACAATTTTGATTCTTTTCGAATCAAAAAGATCAAGATGTTATATCGGTCAAGGTTTGTCAATTATCAAAATAGGGGAGATTGTTGGCCCATTGGTCATGGTGAAACATGATTTTAATAATTGATCTAACCCCGTCCTGATATAAGGGCTACTTGGACGATTGCTGAGATCTGCTACTGCTACCGTTCAAGACTGAAGCTATTTTACCACTTGAGTCTGTATTTCAATATTCAATATAATTTTCATATTTTATTGAGTCTTGAAATACGATGTACACCGAGTCGTACTGTTAAATAGGCTATCCTAAAATATTTTTAAAATAACCTTTGTTTTGAAAATAGCCTATTTTATAAAAAGCTCATGGCTGCCTTAAAACTTTTCAAAAAGCCTAAAATTTGATTTGCAAAAAAATCCCAAAAATCAAACTCTGGACCCCAAGGGAATTTGGCCCGAGTTCGGTTAGTGCCCGTTGGATTTTGAACTTGGTCATCCCGCAGTTATGGATGCAATGGCTATTTGCCGAGATTCTCTTAAAGAATTATGCGCGAATTCTACCCGAATTCTGCCAGAATTCTCCCTGAAAACCTATAAATAGAGAAGAATTTTCTTTATTTCAATACACCTCTCTTTTCTCTTCTCTCTAAGCTTAATACATTCTTCCAAAGTGTTCTAAGCTCTTTCATTTTCAAATTCCAAGCCAATTACAATCCTCTAGTCGATTTGCCAGTATGGTACGGTCTAGAAGTTTCAGAGTGATTGTGATCAGAGGCTTGATTGAAGAAAGACACTTCACAATTGAAGTTGGTCGAGTATTTTGGATCAAAGCTGGCGTTGTAGAAGTTGCAAGGATTTTGGATTAAAACTTGCAGCATTTTTCTATAGTGGATTCAACTTGAAGCTAGAGTTCTTCCGACTGGAATAGTCCTCACAAGAGGGAAACCAGTATATATCCTTGTATTTATGTTTGCTCTCTGCTCTCTACTTTTTAGTTACATATATATGATATATATTCTGTGATCTTGCTACTAATAATTTTAATAGCTAAATTTTTGCTGCCTACTCTATTCACCCCCTCTAGAGTATACCGCTTTACACTTCGTTTCTACACCCATACTAGGTTCCTCATCCCTACCACTGCTGCTCTTCTATTCTATTGCACATCTCTCCTTCACATACACAGGTTATAACACACCTATACACACATATACATATGTATAGACACACCACTACACTATCTAACTGCTGCACCACAAAGACCTGTGCATCTCTGAAACTCACTCACAAATTTGGGGACTTATTTGGGTACAGGTCTGCAGTTGCACATATAGGCCCTACATAGCAGATTTTATGCTGCGACTGCCTACACTACTGCTCAATTATCCTAGTGCTAGTACTACTGGTATTTCTAGCAATATATATTCTCCTAACCAAAATCCCCTTCAATTCCCTGATTGTACTACAGCTACATCCAACCCGCAGCAGCGACTACAGATTGCTACACTTGGACAACCGAAAAAACCCTTCCTCATGGCTGTACTCTAACTTAGCATCATAACTTATCCAAGGTCACTTAACTTAGGGTACTTACCTATGGCCCTAATTGAATCAATAACTAAAGGATATAGTAATAATCTTGCTCAACAAATTGGTGTTTGGACTGAACATAAAATTGTATTATACACTAAAGTAAAAACTGCACAAATGCTATCAGTTACAGCAGGCATAATTTACCTATTGCAGCAGCTACTACTGCATATGTGCAAGACTGCACATGACAGATAACTTAGTTTCCCCCTGCTGCACACACACACACCTGTGTGTAGTGCAGTGATTCACACATCTAACACACTGCCTAATCTCTCGAGGATACACTACCCTATGGCCTTAACACACACACACAGACACACACACACACACACACACATATGTGTGTGTGTGTGTGTGTGTGTATATATATATATATATATATTTATATATATATATATATATATATATATATATATATATATATATATATATATATATATATATAAAGAACCACCATTTTATTCGATAGCTTCAAAAAAGTACAGTCTCAGCACAGGAGCAAAAATTAAAACCAAAAGTTACAAAACCCAACTTCATCCCACAAACACCTCTAATGCGAGCACTTGACTGAAGCTTTGCGAATTTGCCTGTAAATTTCCTGAACCACCATCTCTGTCATGTACATGTAGCCTTCATAATGCCACTTGTTACGATTTTTCCACATCACCCATATCGTCGCACTATATATATATATATATATATATATATATATATATATATGTATATATATATATATACATATTTTAAACCGACCCATTTTATTCATAAAGGCCGAAAAGGTCGAACCTTTACAAGTATACCAGAAGGCGCAAAATGCCGATGCCTATACAGGTATACTGACAAAAGCAGAGGCAAAAGAAGATTCAAACGCTAAGCAGAATGGCTAAGACGAGGAGAGAAGAGAGGTCCAAAGAGCCGCCTGACCGTGCTTACAGAGGGATCTTCGTTTGTGCTACTGACGAATGGTCTTCCATATCAGTTGTTCGGCGTTGTACTGGTGGCCTTCGTATCTCGTCTTATTTTGGTTTTTCCAGATCATCCAAGTGGCGGCTGCAGCAACGATCTGGTGACCATGGGAAGCTGAAGCCCAGATCACCATGAGCTGGTGGAAGTTGTTAACCCCTGAGCAGACTGCATCGCTGGGAAAGAGCTCTCCAAACCTGGACCGGTAGGTCTCTTTGACTGAGAATGTGGTTGACTGTTTCCGCCTGACGGGCAGAGCAGCATGTGCATGCTGATGCCAGGCTGAAGCCGATTGTGTTGAGAGTGTCGTCGGTGGGGAGGATATTGCGAAGGGCACGCCAGATTAGGAAGGACCACTTCTTAGGGATGCAGTTCTGCCAGAATGAGGCGATGGTAGGAGACGGGTTCGTGTTACCGAGGATGACCCTTCTAACCGATTTGACCGAGAATGCGTCGCTATAGACGGGCGTCCACTTGAGCTCGTCTGCGTCTTGCCCGATCCTCAAATTGACTCGGCGAATGTAATTGACCGCCTCGGGGCCAGCCCATAAACAGGACTTTGCTCCAATTCCAGGTGTTATTAGGGAAGTCCCACATGTCTTTGATAGCGCTGTTCCTAGGGGCCGCAGAATTGTTGGGTAGCAAAGTGTTGCCAACCCAGCGCTCCCAAAATGGCGACGCCTCTCCATTTTCTACCTTAAGGCGAATTGTTGGTTCAGCGAGGGATCGCCCGATAAGAATGCGCCTCCAGGCCGCGGATGATCTGCTGTTAGCGATGGCCGTAGACGGGTGAGTGTGCTTGAAGTATCTGGCCTTCATGAACCTGGACCACAAGTTCTGGCTCGTGCGAAGCATCCACCATAGTTTCATAGAGAAGGCGTTAACGATGTGGGAAAGTTTAGTAAAGCCTAGACCCCCCCTCCCCGGTGGGGCGAGCCATGTGTTTGCCATTGATTATAAAAGAACAGAACAGTTTTATGGGAGGACTGGACTTTTACTTCACAATACAAACTCGCTCGTACAAAGAGAGCCTCGGAATAAAACCTAGAAAAAATCATCTAAGTACAATTGTTTAGTTTTTCTGGGAGGTGACGGTAGAGGCTCGGGAAAGTGATATCAACTCTGCCTTACTCCTTGGACGATCGGACGTAGCTTCTGCTCTGGCGAAGAAATGCTCTTTGTGTGTGCGGGAGTTGCTAGTCTCTCTGCTCGGGCTCTGTGCGTCTAACTCTGTCTTTTGCAAAGGAATAATCCCGTGCTATTTATAGGGCTTTGTGAAAAGTAGGGTGTGCAGTAATTGCTCCGTGAAAAGCGGGCGGTTGGGGATTGGTTAAGATTAGCCTTGATCTTGTTTGTTGGAAATCAATCTGGGCTGCTTATGTTGATTGGAACAAATCTGCATTGTTTGTTGAAAATCGATCTGGGCAGTTTATGTTGATTGGAACAAATCTGCATTGTTTGATAGAAATCGATCTGGGCAGTTATGATGATTGTAATAAATCTGAATTGTTGAGATTTGATCAACTCCTACCACGTGTCCCAACTGCCATTTTTGTGACGAGCCGCATGACTGAGCCGCATGAGCTCCTGGTGAACTGGTCCGCATGCATGAAGTCCCATTAAACAGAACCGCATAAGCCTCTTTGTAAACTGGGCCGTATGAAGTCCCACTGAATAGAGCCGCATGAGCTCTTGATGAACTGAGCCGCATGAAGTCCTATCGAACAGAACCATATAAGCCTCTTTGTAAACTGGGCCGTATGAAGTCCCATTGAACAGAACCGCATAAGCCCCTTGTAAACTGGGCCGCATAAAGTCCCATTGAACAGAACCGCATAAGCCCCCTTGTAAACTAGGCCGCATGAGGTCACATTGGGACAGAGCCGCATGAGGACCCATCAGAACAGAGCCACATGAACTCCGTTTAAAACTGAGCCGCATAAAGCTCCATCAAATCAGAGCCGTATGAGCTCCTTTAAATGATCCGCATAAAGAGCTTTGGAATTGGTGGATCGTGCCAACCGTAAAGATTTTTTTCGTCTCTCTAGGAGTACGTCATTATGTCAGAGTTAACATTTTACCTTTATGTCAGAGCTGTCAATCCTTTGTGTCAGAGCTGTCGCACTGTGTCAGAGTATTAAATGAGCCAGCTGCACAGAGAAATGATGGCCAGCTGTAGAGTCATATTTTGAACCGCATAGGGCCACGTGGCTTTTTTCGAGCCGCATGAAGCTCTAAGGGACTTCTTGAGCCGCATGGAGCTCTAAGTGATTTTTGAGCCGCATGAAGAGTCCCCAATATCGAGCCGCATGGAATCTTCTGTTCTTTTCCATGCTTCTACAAGACCCCCTTCAAAGTTTTCAATTTGTAAAATTGAAATACTTTGAATATGAAGCATGGCTATGTCTGCATAAGCTCTTCTTACCGCATAGACTCCTCTGGCCGCATAGGATGTTCTGGCCGCATAGGATGTTCTGGCCGCATGGACTGCTCTTCATGCCACGTAGGCGTCTTATTAATTGCCTTTGCTCTGTTTTGATTTAAAGCCGTCTTTTGGGATAGGATCCCAAGAGTCAGCTTTAAATATTTAGATTTGTTCTTAATGATTATGAGTAATCTTTTGCATGCAGGAGATAGAAATCTAAGAGTCGGTCTTATCTCCTAGGCAGCACATGAATCGAAGCGTCCATCGGTCTACGAGCCCCCGTGTCTGCCTATAAATACGAGTATTTTTGGAAGAGAGAGACTCTTTACTTTCTTTTCTCTTCAACTTTTCTTGCCCTAAGTCGCTGTCTTCTCTTCCTTCTCCGATCATCAATGGCTCCAAAGCTTCCTTTAGTGCTGCGACGAAGGGCAAAGGATTGGCCTCCTCGTCGGCTGCAGCGGTCGAAGTTCATCCTGACGTTCATCCCGCTATTCATGGTAAGATTTGCGGAGAAGACTGCACGCTTCAAACCCTAACGAAAATGGCTATGTTGCATGTTTTATGCACAAGCCTTTCTCCTTGGCATTTAATGCGCTCTTTGTCTTCATTGAACTATCTAAGTTCAGTACGATAAAACCGTATATGCTGTACTGTATGGGCTGCATGAACTTCTCATGTCCGAGCCGTATGGGGTATGCCCCATGTCTGAGCCGCATGAGAATCGCTTCATGACTAAGCCGCATAAGCACCTTTAAAACTGGGCCGCATGAAATCCCACTGAACAGAATCGCATGAGCTCCTGATGAACTAGGCTACATGAAATCCCATTGAACAGAACCGCATGAGCTCCTGATGAACTGGATCGCATGAAGTCCTTTGAACAGAACCGCATATGAACCCATCAAAATAGAGCTGCATGAACTCCGATAAAACCGAGCCGCATAAGGACCCACCAAAACAGAGCCGCATGAACTCCGTTAAAACTGAGCCGTATAAGGACCCGTCCAAACATAGCCACATGAACTCTTTTAAAACTGAGCCACATAAGGACCCACCAAAACAGAGCTGCATGAACTCCGATAAAACTGAGCCGCATAAGGACCCGTCCAAACAGAGCCGCATGAACTCTGTTAAAACTGAGCCGCATAAGGACACGTCCAAATAGAGTCGCATGAACTCTGTTAAAACTGAGCCGCATAAGGACCCGTCCAAACAGAGCCGCATGAACTCTGTTAAAATTGAGCCGTATAAGGGCCCGTCCAAATAGAGCCGCATGAACTCTTTTAAATGTTTTCTGGCCATCTCCTGACTTTGTTTCTTTTGTCCTTTTTTAGTGAATTTGCCAGTTAATGCTACGGGAGAACCTCTGGTGGGTCGCGCCCAATCTGCTCTGGGCTATAGGTATGACCACATAGTCGAGTATGTGGTGAACCAGCTTCCAAAAGACGAACCTGTGGAGAGGCTGGAAGACATTAAAAAGCAGTCCTTCTTCTTTATCTCGGGGATGATAAACTCAGGGCAGCTGGGGGGCAAACACTTGAAGCCTGCGTTCCTCTTCGGGGATGCCCTTACTGTACAGAACTCCCAAGTTTTGGATATATCTGAGAGCTGGTGTTTTACTTCTGACGGGATGGCGATCCATATTCCTCTGATGGAGCGTCATTTCCCACTGTCGTGGTTCAATATGTTGCCCATGAACAGGAAGATGGACGATTCCTTGACTTCGACCCGGAACAGGATGATTGTGGGCGAAATTCACTACAACAATAACCTACGGTCAGTGTACGCGGGCAGGGTACCAGTCAGCCGCTACGTGATGGGGTTGGCCCCGGGCAGTTTCTTGAATGTGCAGGGTCCCAATTTTAAGTTCTCCAAAGCTGATACTTTCCTGAACCAGCTTGCTCGGAAGGGGTCCTATCCCGTTGGTCGGTTGTCGCTACCGAGTTGGATACACCCCCTCCCTTCGTGGACCAACCTGTCCACGTGGATCGCACGGAAATACGAGACTCTCCTGCGCGAGATTGGACTCTACCACGCTATTCGGGGCACCAGCTATGGCTTGCCCATAAAACAGAAACTGTTCATGGCTCTGTTGGAAATGTACAACTGCCGTACGGGGACCTTTTTTACACCCATAGGGGAAATGGGGCTTGCTCTGTACGAGATGCATGACGTCTCCAAGCTGCCTTGGGGAGATGAAGTCTTTGAGGTGTATACCCCGACGAACGAAGAGTTCGAGGATTTGGAGGAGAAGTTCCCAGGATTTGTTGTCATTTACCGGGAATTGCTGTGTCATCACAGCACGTGCCAGCAGCTGTCGAAGAAAAAGAACGACAGCTCGGAAGGGAACCTTCCATATATAAAGGCCTGGCTCACTTATCTTTTTAAGCTCGGTGCTTCAGGCCGGGTTGCTCCCCAAAGTCCTCGCACTCGGAAGGAGGTGCAGGACCAAGTATCGACCGCCAAGAGGTTAAGAACCACCGGTGACAGGTTCGGGAGTCAATCTGACTCTTTTGCTTATTTCTATCAAGCCACTCAACCGTTGTCCGAGAAGACACTCCTGGCAGGGTTCCTGATGGTGTGGCTACGGAATTGCGTAGTGTCAGGAGGGGCTGGTTCTTTTGAGAGGATCAGTCATAACTTCATCCTCCCTGCTGTGAAGCTGGTCTTCGGTGTCAGACTAGCTCTTCTTCCGGCTATGGTGTGCAGCATACACCGTAGCCTTCGCGCTTTCTCGTCCAAGGTCATCGCCCGTGACCCGACGAAGGACTTTGAACGTATTGAGCTACCCTACCATTATCTGATGGGGTGGCTGCTAATGCATTGTCGGTCTTTAATGAGGCCTGGCCCTGAAGATGGTGTATCTGTCGAGGATGCTTTCATCTTTCAGTATCGTCGCCTGCCTTGGGATTGATGTATGCTTCTCGTGTCTGTCGGATGGCACTGGCGAGGGTGGACATATACACTTTTTTCGTGTCTGTTCCTCAATTTACTGCTGAGGAAGTGAGGGCCGTACATCTTGATGGTATTGGGCCTCCCCACTTCTTATCCGACAAGATGCCCCTTTGGCTGCACAACGTTCGTCCTTCCCACCTGGTATACCGCAACCGCAACACTATCTATTTGGAGCCTTACTTGCCAAGTAGGTTCGCCCGACAGTTTGGGTATAGCCAGCTATTTTTGGACAGTCCCAGCTCTTGCCTGGGTTTTGAAGGTAGCGTCCTTGACGGTATCAGAGCCTGGCACTATTATAACATAGTTCACACCCGTAACAGCTTCTCAGTTCCTGATGCTGGGGAGTTAGGGGAGATCTTGTATTTGGCGGCTCTATACCATGTCATGTTGAACAAGCCTCCTGTCGATTTTGACCCAGGTACCAGCTTCATTATTGGTACTGGCTTGGAAGAGAAGCCCAAGGGGTCCAAGGTGAGAAAGAAGAAGGAGAACACAGTTGCTGTGTCGGACTCGGAGTCTGCCGACGCGGACGAAGAGGATGACGAGCATGACCCCGATAACTCTCTTTCTCCGGCAGAAAATGTAGTGGCGGATCAGCCGCCTGTCGTACCTGGTCCTTCGCGCAAGCGAAGTAGGCCTGAGCCTGCCGTTGGCGGCAGAACTTATTCCGTGAAACGGGCTGCGTCTAAGCCTCGTGGGCTGCTCATCAAGGAGAGAGGCGAGAATGCCATCGTTTCGGAGGTGAATTGAACTACAACCATTTTCTTCTTTAGCCCTTCCTTTTCCTGAACTATGACCTCATCATTTTTCTTTTCTCTGTAGGCGTCAGAAGAATCGGACTTTCCAGAGCCGGCTGCTGCCTCTGCGATCGATCCGGCTCTAACTACTTTGATTAATGACATGTGTGCCGAGATTATTTCTGCCGAGGTTCTTCCGGTGACGGTTGAGGTTTCTCCCGTTGTTGAGGTCTCAACCCACGGCAACGTGGGCTCTGCTGAACCCGTTCCCGAGGCTGCTGAACTTCAGCTGGGTGACGCTGATCCAGTTGTATCTCCTTCCGGGGCGGTTGGGGTAGATGAACCAGCTACCTTTGGGTCAGATGTTGCTGGTGAAGAGACTACGGTGACTGAGAGCGAACCTCAGCTTCAGCAACTTTCCCCTGGTAAGATAAGCCAAGTCTTGACTAGTGAGGAGGTTTATCTGCTCTATCATCACATCCGTCGGGTTAAGCTGATTGATGGTCGTTCTGGACATACAGGTCCTGCTCCTCCACTACCAACGACGGATATTATCAGGGGAGAGTTCGCCAGAGGGGATCTGGTGGAAGGGAGTGTGCCTCCTCCCCCTCCAACTTACATTGAGGGACCTCCCGCTGGATCGAGTTCGGGAGAGTGTACGGCAGAACGGCCGAGGCCGGGAGAAATGGTCCATGTACCCTCCTCTATTCATGTGGCTCCGGAGGCCGACCTCTCCGCCTTGCCGAGTCTCCAGATCCTTCGAGCTGCGGAGGAGGAATTGGCCGCTATTCAAGCGTCCTTTCGTTCGAAACTTGTTTTCCTTGTGGCAGGGGCAGCAAGTTCCGGTGCGTCTTCTTCGTCCCTGCCTACTACCCTTCCTTTGACGCCGTCTTCTTTGGAAGTTCTGGATGAATCGTCAAAGGATGTAGTTGACAGTTTTTATCGTCACCTAAGACGAGGAATTGAGGCTGCGGTGGAGAGGGGGACCTCTTTTGCCTTGGCCCGTTAATGCGCCCGGGACCAGATTGAAATCCTTAGAACCCTCCCCGGTGGGGCAGGGATAGTTGAGCTCCTGGAGCCCAAATTGCTAGAGGCGGATCAGCTTGTGGCCTAGTTTCAAGTACTACGGCAAGTTGATCTGTCTTCAGCGATAGATCAGAAGCGGGCCTTCCTCATCACTGCCATGGAGAAGATAAGGGCTGCACGAGAAGCGTCTAAGCCGACCATAATGAAGGACCTCCGCGATCTTTCTCTGCAGTATGATCAGCTGAGCCACCGGGGAGAGGATTGTATTGCTCGGGAAGCGGCAGCCTCTCGCGGGATAATTGACACGAAGGAGCAGATCCTCGAGCTCCAGAGGAAATTGGCTTTCTTGGAATCTGAGCTCGAGGCCTCCCGTACGGATAAAGAGGTAATTGTTCAGGAGGCCGACAAAGTCACCCGAACTTCTGCTGCCTTGGAGCGTGCTCTGAAAAAGCTTGAGGAAGGCTGGCAGGCTCACGCGCATCTGGAGGATGTGGAGCGGTTGACTCTGGAAGCTGAGCGCCGAGCCAAGCAGCGGTTTGAGCGGTCGACGGCCGTACTGAGGGACCGTCTCAGAGAATTATGTATCGTCGAACCATAGTCGGCTTTTTCTTTTCTTTCTCTCTTTATGTTTCTTCATCTTTTTTGGCAGGGACGTGGTCCCAAAGAATGTAGTACTTTTGATTTGATTTGAATAAATGACTTTGCTTGTATTATCCTTTATCTGTCGTGCTTGTACTGTATTTATGTGTTTGCCCCATTGGGGACTTTTCTGTGGACCTATTACCCTTGGCATACCTTGGTTCTAGGTACGGATAACAAGTTTGATAGGGATACCTAGAACGACTCCGTTGGTAAGGCGGATATGGAAGTTCTTGGTATCAGGCAAAAGAATGCCATGGAACAGCTGGGTTCCACAGGAATGAGATTGTGAGAAAAGAGGCACGTGTACTAGAAAACTTAGTACAACAATTTGTGGTCAACTACGGACATTTGTGGTCAACTGTGGACATTTGTGGTCAACTGTGGACATTTGTGGGCCTATTATCCTTGGCGTACCCTGATTTTAGGTACGAATAATAAGTCGAGAGAAAACCAACATACTTACTCAGAGGTAATGAGGATGTGGTAAATATGAGGGTTTCTTCGATGGAGTCTTCCTACTCAGAGGTAATGAGGACGTGGTCGAAGTGGATACCATGAAGGGTACATAGAACAACTCAGAGGTAATATGGACGTGGAAGTTCTACGTGAGGGGTAGTTTGTTTTTGATGGAAGTGAAAACAACTCAGAGGTGACATCGACGTGGTTGTTTCGAGAAATTTGTGGATCCGTTATCCTGTTTATGTACTGGAAGTGCGGGCACTAGATCATGAGAAAGGTGCTCTTTTGGGAAGGAAGTTCAGAGGTATGATCAAACATGACTTACTACCCAGAAGATGTGATATGAATTCATTTGGGATGACCAGCGTGTAAGTTCAGCGGTACCTAAGGGCACATAACTTAACAGTCCGGTAGATTTGAAGGATGTCGTTTAGACATAATACTTCTTCAGGAACTTGCCGTTGACGGGCAACATGAGCAAGTCTTCGTTTTGTTTTGCGAGATGGTAAGCACCATTGGAGAATACAGCCTCGATGACAAATGGGCCTTCCCACTTTGGCTGGAATTTGCCGACGGTTTTGTGAGTCATAACCATCAGCCTCCGAACTGCCAGAACGAGATCGCCCACTTGGAATATTCTGAGTTTAACCTTCTTGTTGAAGGCTCCCGAGATGCGTGCTTGATACAGCTCGATTCGTCGTTGAGCTAGCAGGTGCTTCTCATCTAAGGCCTCCAACTCTTGTAGCCGGCGACGGTAATTATCATCCGTCGTCAATCGATAGGTGAGAGCAACGTGGAGTGAAGGGATTTGAGTCTCCAGTGGGAGAACTGCCTCACTCCCATACACCAGAGAGAATGGTGTGTTCCCGGTGGCCGTCCGGACTGTAGTACGGTACGCCCATAAGCATTCGCCAAGCTTTTCATTCCAGTCGCGTTTGTTGGAAGACACGAACTTCTTGAGCAGCTTGATTATAGTTTTGTTGAACGCTTCTGCCAACCCATTCGCCGCCGGATTGTACGGTGTTGAGGCAACATTCTGGATCCGATGTTTGTCGCAAAACCGATAGAAGGTGTGTCTTGCGAACTGCGGACCGTTGTCGTGGATGATCCTTCGAGGCAGTCCGAAGTGATAGATGACGTGATGCTTGAGGAAGCTGATCATGTTTGATGTCTTTACTTCTGTAAGTGGGTCAGCTTCCGCCCATTTGGAGAAGTAATCTGTGATTGCGAGTATGAAGCGGTGTCCTCTGGACGAAGGTAGAGTGATCGGACCGATAATGTCCATCCCCCATGCTTCGAATGGCCAGGTTGCCACCGTTGGATGTAAGAACTCGGATGGTTGGTAGATGAAATCTGCGTGGACCTGACAAGCTTTGTACTTTCTTGTATAGTCTATCGCGTCTGCCACCATCATAGGCCAGAAGTAGCCCATTCTGCGAAGGCGATCTTGCAATTTTGGGCCGGGCTGATGGGCCCCACAGACGCCGTCGTGTGCTTCACGTATAGCTTTTTTGGCTTCTGCATTGGACAAACACCAAAGCAGTAATCCATCGTATGACCGCCGATACAACATCTTTATTTCTGTATCGTAGAAGAATCTGAGAGAACGTCTTCTAATAGAGGTGGCTTCTTCGGGTTCTCCGGCAAGATGCCATAAACTGCGAAGTCGATAAATAGAAGCCTCCAATCCGGTGTCTCGTCGACCGTCAGGGCAGAATGACTCTCAACAAATTGGACGGTATTCTTGGGACAAACCAACTCATTGCCTATTACGTCCACCAAATGATGAGTATATTTTTGGACCGCCAGGGAAACGGCCAGTCCTGCTAAGGCGTCAGCTTCAATGTTCCGGAGTCTCGAAACATGTTCTATGAAGAACCCTTTCAGAGACGTAATGATGGTGATCGCTACCTGATGATAGGGGATCATATCTTCATAACGAACTTCATATGAACCCCGGATCCGATTGATGATTAACTGTGAATCGCCATATGCCTCTAGGTACTCTACCTCCAGTTCTTTTGCAAGTCGGAGGCCGATAACCAAGGCGTTGTACTCGACCACGTTGTTCGAGCAGGCTTCTGTAAGGAAATATGCTCGGTTGATCACCAAGCCAGAGGGAGAGATCAGTACCACTCCGACCCCAACGACAATGTTGCCCTTGGGCCCGGTTCTTGAAGCACCGTCGAAGAACGTTCGCCATACGGAGTCATCGAAAGCCATGTTTGAATTGGCGACCTCGTCTGGAATCTCTTCATATATTCTGGTTGACTCCGAACTTGGATGGGCTACTAAAAAGTCTGCCAGAGCTTGACCTTTAACAGCCTTTTGCGGAACGAAGATTATGTCGTAGTGAGACAATAATATTGCCCAGGTAGCGAGGCGAGAGCTGAGTGCACCCGGCTTGGTCATGAGAACCTTGACGGGGTTAACTCGAGATATGACATGGATGGTTTATCCTGTAACATAGTGTCGCGTCTTCTGGATAGCGAACACCAGAGCAAGACATTCTTTCTCCACGGCGGTGTATCTATGCTCAGGCCCAATCATCATTCGACTGAGATAATAGATAGCTTGTTCATGCCCTGCGTCATTGTTCTATGCTAGTAGAGCACTGAGGGAATGCTCCATCGCTCGTACGTAAAGCAAGAATGGCTTTCCAGCAACCAGGGCCACCAGAATTGGAGGGTTTGACAGATATTCTTTGATGTTGTCGAACGCGCGTTGGCACTCTTCATCCCATACGAATGAGATGTCCTTCTTCATGAGATGGGTACATGGTTGACATCGCCCGGAGAGGTTAAAGATGAACCTCCTGATGTAAGCTAGCCTCCCTTAAAGGCCTCGGAGTTTACGGAGATTTCTCGGAGGACCCATCTCCATGATTGCCTTCGTCTTTTCAGGGTCTATGTGGATCCCCTGGGCAGTAATGATAAAACCCAAGAATTTTCTACTAGATACGTCCAAGAAAGATTTGGTAGGATTCATCTTCAAGTTGTGCGCTCGCATCAGGTCGAATACCGTACTCAGATCCTGCAGATGGTCACCCTTAGAGCGACTTTTGACAGCTATGTCGTCGACATAACACTCTACGGTCTTACGCAGGTAATCTCTGAAGATGACTCTCACAGCTCGTTGGTATGTGGTGTAGCCATTCTTTAAATCGAAGGACATGACGGTGTAACAGTACACGCCAATCGGTGTTCGGAATGATGTATGCTTCTCGTCGTTAGGAAATATCTTAATTTGGTTGTATCCTGAGAAGCCATCCATGAATGACATGCGCTCAAAGCCACATGTGTTGTCGATCATGATGTCCGTGATGGGAAGAGGAAACTCATCTTTAGGACATGCTTCGTTTAGATTTTGGAAGTCGATGCAAATTCGAATCTTCCCATTCTTCTTGAGGACGGGTGCTATGTTGGCTACCCAGTCTGAATGTTGCTCCTCTCGGATGAAGCCGTTGGCTATCAGTTTATTAACCTCAGCTTCGATGGAGTTCATGATGTCTGGACGGAACCGTCATTGCTGTTGCTTGACCGGCTTTGCGTTTGGATAAATGTTGAGTTTATGAAGTGCGACCTCGGGGTTTAGCCCTGGCATGTCTTCATAGCTCCAGGCGAACACGTCAATGTACTCTCTGACAAGTTGCAAAAGTGCCTCCCGCTCTTCGTCTGTCGAGCTTTTGCTGACGAAGATTGGCTTTGGAGAGGACTCATCGCCTAGGTCAACTTGCATCACCTCATCTTCAGTGGGAGGTTTACGAAGTTCGAAGCGTTTCTTCCACTGTACATCTAGTTGCTGGACCCAAGGTTCTAACTCGAGAAGTTCGTGTACGTCTTTGTCTTCTTCGTAGGCATCAGCAAATGCCATATTGACAGACAGAGCTTGCCTGAATACGTCCCCGATGCTGACATCCGAATCAGAAGTTGGTGATCCGGTTGAATGTGAATGCCAGTCACATTCCTCATCTGAGCATTCAGGAGTTGTTGCAGGTGTAACATAACCTAGCCCACATCTGGTCTTGTTGTAATAATCTCGTGGTTTCCAAGCCGGGACTAGCAACTGCAAAGGTAACCGCCAACCAGTACCATAGTTTAAGCCTGGCGTAGTCTCCAGATCATACCCCTATTTTTGTATGAGGTATTTGGATCGGGAGCTATACAGATAAAGGGGCAGTCTTCCAGTATCGGGTTCGAGATCAACTTTTTCTATCCTGAAGGGCTGTGGATCATTCTTCCGGCCGAAGATGATTGGATGATCCTCTCCCTCGACTATGAAACAAGCGTCTTCCATGGGAGTAAGTTGATTTGCGGTGTAGACATTTGTCACCTGTGTGTGTAGGTGGGTGCCTATACCGTGTTCCATAGCATACATTGTACAAAGCTTATTAAGCTCGAGGTAGTTCAAAGATAGCCCTTTATTGATGAAATAAGGTATCTTTTCCGATGGAATTACATAATCTACGGACGGAACATCAGTATAAGCAGCCACATACTTGGCCAGCTTTAACTCTTCTTCGGCCACCCCCTGCGTTAATAAAGACTGGGAGGACGACCTGGGCAGCTTAATCATCAGGGGCTCCACTGCTGGAGCAGAACGTGGAGTCATTGACGCACTAACGACCCCCAGTTTGGTGCTCGGTGCTGTGTAGGGAGTTGTTGGCTCACTAGCAGTCCCCGGCTTGGTGCTCGGCTGTCGACTTATTCTGGGAAGATGAATCATCATCGGCTTGACAGAGGGATTTGGCTCCTCTGTTTGTTGCTGGCCAGCTCTCGGCAGCCTGATTGTCAGTGGCTCCGTAGTGGGTTTCGGCGCTTGACCAGACCTAGGAAGTCGGATTATCATCTGCTCCTTTTGTGCAGTGAGCACCGGAAGACTCGTTGTTTCTCTATGCAGAGTGGCCGTGAGAGGTGCCATCTTTCCTGGTTTGTGGGGTTGGAGATAGATTCTCAAGGGTTCCTCCGGCCCCGCAATGGCCTCTGTCTGCTCTTGAGCATCCTCCTTGATCAGGTGCCTCTTCGAATTCTCGTACAAGCAGGAATCCGAATAGTAGGATTCGACCCCCTTGAAGAGATCGATGTCAGCGAATTCTGTTTTGACGAAGCCGTGCTTGTCGACGTACTTGAAGCACTGGTGCAATGTGGAGGGCACGATCATGTAATGTCACGCCTCAGAACCAGAATACTGGAGAGCGGGGGAATGACTCAGCCAGCTACGTATTACGGGTAGATGAATACCGTATAATACGATCAATGCTGTCTAACCAGACGAGGGGGTGCATACTACATAAAGGTCTTACTATGGTCATTACACATCTATTGTCTCAATCATTCAATCAAGAAACAGTAATACAGAACATGTAAGATAAAGCAGTAAGGCGTCCCAAATGCTCAGTCAGAATGTTCTGGAAATCTAGTTTTACAAAATATAGCCAGATGGTATAGCAAGGTATACACAATTGTTATCAGCTGCAGTCTGACTTAATTACAATCATACAAAAGTAAGTACAAGATAATCCGACTAACATGTCGGTGCCCAACGGCTAAGTATAAAGTAAATGACAAAACGAGCGGTGAAGTAAGGGACCCACTCGAGTCCTCCTGCAATCATTCTCCTAGTGTTGACCATCTTGGAGGTAGAAGTAAGCTGAGTCCTCGGGAACCGGCTCTAAATCTGGCCATGCAAAACCAGAGAGGTTAGACCTCTAATAGCAAGTACCACAAGGAAGGACGATATGAAGGACATAAACCAGTAAGTAAAAGAATATAATAATAGATCTCTGCTTGCTACTAGGATTCACATCATATCACGACACTTCGAACCAACCTACCAACCAAACAAGGACAGAAGTTGGCCCGTCATGTCCTGACATTCTGATCATCCCAGTTAGGTAACAGAGTAGTACAGTACACAAACAAATCATCTTGAACGGTCAATCAAATCCTACGGCTTGCTATTATGAGTCCCAAGTTATCCTGGAATTATACAATAAAGGTTCCTCAGTTCTTACTATGTGAGAGGAAGGCTAGTCTATCCAGTCAATCATGTGCGCCATGCATGAATTAGACGAGTCCTAGCAGGATGCCCGTCAATATACAATATACAATAATAATAAAAGCAGATACTGTTCCTTGCCCGTGTGGCAGATTTACAGTATCTGTGGGAACTAGCCGGCCCGTCGGGTACTATTCGTCCCAAGGGGGCTGCCATGTAAGAACTCGGGAATCCATTCTCTCCATGCAATCATTATTTTATTTAACTTAATAGTCCCTACGTTGAGTGAAATCCCATGCCGTGGATCATGGTCATTCAAATGAGTACTTTCGTACGGGGTACGATATGCACAACTCTACAACGATACCAGTACGGTTAGGTTGCAGGTCTTACATAGCGTAATACAACAATCAAATCTAACCACGGTAATCATGCCTTGACCATAAGATACACATACTTCTTTTGTAGAAAATAAATAAATAGATAAATAAATAAATAAATAGATTGAAGCCTGCATGTGCATGTATGTCAATATTTCGGGATCAGCCAGTCGATTTGCAATAGTTCATAACATGAACGTATCTCATTCATTCATTTTAATAAGACGACTAGCCAGTCTCTTAGTTCCAACTAGGAACGCATGATCAATTAGTCAAATAACCATCGTCATTAATAGTGACAAGGCATGAAAGTCATTTAGCATTAAATAGGGTTGAGTCTATAACTCTCAAGGGTCAAGTTCCAGTCTCACTGGATATCCATATACCAATCCAGACATTTGGCACTAATACACAACCATAGGTATTAAAATATTAACATGCTAAGATTTTCGGGTTCATGCAAAAAAAGGCGTAAGGATATAATAGGGAATTATCATGCTACTATTAAATGAATAAAATATAGAACAAATAAAAACTCCCAAGTCAGGAAGTCATGCTAACAAGTCTAAGCTAAGTCCAAAAGTCACGCAAGAATCGTATGCGTGAAAAGTACGCTAAGTCTAGCCTGAATGAGTGAGCGTGAAAAGTGATACACGCTGGTAAGCATGAGCGTGAAAAGTGATACAAAATTCACGCTGGCTTAACGTGAAGTGAAAATTCACGCACGCAAGCACAGCGTGAAAAGTCACGCATGCAAGTACAGCGTGAGTGTGAAAAGTCACGCACGCTAGTACAAGACATGAGCGGGAAAAGTTACGCATGCAAACACAAAGATGGGAGCATGAAAGTCACGCACGCAAGCGCAGCGTAAAAAGTCACGCATGCAAGCGCAAGGATATGAGTGTGACTGAAAATACACGCACGCACAGAGTGAGCGTGACTGAAAATACACGCACGCAAGGATGTGGACGTGACTAAAAATACACGCTGACACGTAAGAACGTGAGCGTGACTAAGAATACACGCGAACACGTAAGAACGTGAGCGTGACTAAGAATACACGCGGACACGTAAGAATGTGAGCGTGACTAAGAATACACGCGGACACGTAAGAACGTGAGCGTGACTAAGAATACACGCGGACACGTAAGAACGTGAGCGTGACTAACAAGCAGTTCTATCACATGAACTCTCTGTTCCGAAAACACGCTAAGTTGGTGGACCAAAACCCATGAACAGCCGAAATACTACAACTTAGATCTAGAGAAAACCAGCCGCAGAAATCAAAAACGTTAAGAACTAATCTCTCTCAGAATCATGAGAGAAAGGGAAATGAACCACAAAAATGGGTGATTGAGAAGCAAGTTTGCACTTGCCTTCTCCTGCTGCTGGTAGGTGGTGGGGAGTAATGAGAGGAAGAAGAAGAAGTAATGGTGAGAATGAAGTTATGAGGAGAGAGAATGGAGAGGGTGGCTTTAAATAGGGGAAGTGGTGGTAGGTGGGAGTTAATGGGCCGGGTTTAAGGGGGTCCAGCAAACCGAAACCCAATAACACTAAAGCAGCAAATAAAATGTAGGTAATAAAATTGCAGAAATATAATTGCAGAAATAAAATTAACATGAAAATTTAAAGAGCAGATAATTAATTAACATGAAACTAAAGGAATTTAAATACAGAATAATACATGATAAATACTAACTAAATACACATGAGTTGTACATGTATAAAAATACGCATTCTGGGAACGGGGAGTGACATCTCTACCCACCTTAGAAAAATTCCGTCTTCGGAATTTCAAATCCAAGCAGGATAGAAATATCGGGGCTAAACTAATACAAGCAATTCTAGTGATCAAGTAATTCTAGTGAACAAGCAATTTGTTTTTACCATATCAAAAGCAAGTACTATATATGTAAATCCATCAATCTACGATATCAGGTAGCTCTATCCATAAGGTGACAAGCATGAAGAATCAGGACAATCAAGGTATACAGAAAGAGATATACCTTGTGAGTCAAACAGGTGTGGATACCGTGATCGGATATCGTCCTCACGTTCCCACGTTGACTCTCCCAAGGAGTGATGACCCCAAGCAACACTGACAAGACTAATTGTTCGGTTCTTGAGTATCTTCTCTCTTCGGTCCAAAATGGACACAGGCTGTTCCTCGTAAGACAGGTTGGTACCAACAACCAGCTCAGAGTGATCGAGGACATGGCTTGGGTCCGATACATACCTACGTAATTGAGATACATGAAACACGTCATGCACCTCTCGTAACGAAGGTGGGAGGGATAAACGATAAGCAACATCGCCTATCCGATCAAGGATAACGAATGGGCCTACGTACCGCGGACTCAATTTCCCGCGAACGCCAAATCTAATGACCCCACGAGTAGGTGAGATCCGCAAGAATACGTAGTCCCCAACAGAGAATTCTAACGGCCTACGATGCTGGTCCGCCCAATGACGATGCCGATCCTGCGCAACTCGAAGTCGCTCTCTAATTCCTTTAACTACTTCAACCGTCTGAACAATCATTTCCGGGCCTAGCATCTTCCTCTCCCCGATATCATCCCATGCAAGCGGTGACCTGCACTTCTTACCATATAATGCTTCGAATGGCGCCATCTGGATACTGGCCTGATAACTATTGTTGTATGAGAACTCGACCAAGTGCAGGTGACTCTCCCAAGACCCTCCAAAATCTAGAGTGCAAGCTCGCAACATGTCTTCTAAAGTCTGAATCGTTCTTTCTGATTGCCCATCTGTCTGCGGATGGCAAGCCGTAATAAATCTCAATTTGGTACCCAGACTATGATGCAAGCTCTTCCAGAAATGTGATGTAAAGCGGGTATCTCGATCCGACACAATACTGATAGGGACTCCATGCTGCCTGACTATCTGTTGCATAAACAACTCTGCCAACTTTTCTGTAGATTGCCCTACTCTGAAGGGAAGAAAGTGTGCTACCTTTGTAAGTCGGTCTACTATCACCCAAATAGCATCCTTACCACTTGGCGATCTTGGTAAACCGGTCACAAAGTCCATTGTAATATGCTCCCATTTCCATTCCAGAATAGGAAGCGGTTGCAATAATCCAGCTGGCCTCTGCTGTTCTGTCTTCACTTGCTGACATACCAAGCAACGGGAAACAAATCTAGCGATCTCCCTCTTCATCCCGTTCTACCAGAAATGCTGCTTGATATCTTGGTACATCTTGGTCCCACCAGGGTGAATAGAATACTGAGAACTGTGAGCTTCTGCCATGACCTCCTGTCTGATATCTCCACTAGGCACACATAGACGCGATCCAAACCTAAGTGTACCATCTTCATGAATCCTCATCTCCTTCCTGAGTCCTGACTCACATTCTGCCCTAAGCTTCTGAATCCTTGGGTCAAGTGCCTGAGATGCCTTGATCCTGTCTACTAAGTCAGATTGAACTTGCAGACTAGTTAGAACTCCTACATCACTAGGAAGTATAACTTCGATGCCCATCTCCTGAAGGTCTTCTAAGATATGCTTCTGCGTTGTCAACATAAATACGTCGTCTCTCCTGCTGAGAGCATCTGCTACTACATTAGCCTTGCCTGGGTGATACTGAAGCTCCACGTCATAATCCTTGATCAACTCCAACCATCTTCTCTGCCTCATGTTTAGTTCCTTCTGAGTAAAGATGTACTTCAGACTTTTATGATCTGTGTACATCTCCACTCGGTCACCATATAAGTAATGCCTCTATAGCTTCAGAGCAAACACTACTGCCGCCAACTCTAAATCATGAGTTAGGTAATTCTTCTCGTGGTCCCGAAGTTGCCTAGATGCATATGCTATCACCTTCCCATGTTGCATAAGGACACATCCAAGTCCCTTACCTGACGCATCACAATATACTGTAAAACCTCCGGGTCCAACTGGCAATGTAAGAATAGGTGCTGATATCAACTTCTGCTTCAAAGTCTCGAATGATGCCTGACATTCTGCCGACCAAACGAATGGCACATCCTTTCGGGTCAAACGGGTCATGGGCGCTGAAAGCCTTGCAAAGTCTGACACAAACCTTCTGTAATATCCTGCCAATCCCAAGAAACTTCGCACATCTGCTACGGTCTTGGGTACTGGCCAACTCTTTACTGCTTCTACCTTCTTGGGATCTACTGCCACTCCAGCTCCTGATATGATGACCCAAAAATGAAATGTGATCCGACCAAAACTCACACTTGCTGAGCTTGGCATACAACTAGTTCTCTCTCAGAACCTGCAACACTTTCCTGAGGTGGTCTTCATGCTCCTCTTCACTAGCTGAGTATACGAGAATGTCGTCAAGAAACACAACGACAAACTGGTCTAAATATGGCATAAAGATGCGGTTCATCAAATCCATGAATATTGCTGGAGCATTGGTCAAACCAAACGGCATTACTAAAAATTCGTAATGCCCATACTTCGACCTGAATGCTGTCTTGGGAATATCTTCCTTCCGAACCCTCACCTGATGGTACCCTGAACGAAGATCTATCTTGGAGAAAACTCTAGCCTTGCTCAACTGGTCAAATAAGTCGTCGATCCTGGATAATGGGTACTTGTTCTTCACTGTTGCCGCGTTAAGCTTCCTGTAGTCAATGCATAATCTGGATGACCCATCCTTCTTTCCCACAAGTACCACTGGTGCTGCCCACGGTGATACACTAGCTTGGATAAACTTCTTCTCCTTCAGTTCCTCAATATGCTGATATACCTTGGCCTGCTCTGAATCCGCCATTCTGTAAACCCGATCTGATATCGGTTTAGTTCCTGGTGCCAATTCTATACTGAACTCAATATCTCTAACCGGTGGTAGACCTGGAAGTTCTTCAGGAAATACGTCGAGAAATTCTTCAACTACCTTCGGAATCTGAACTTCTTCCATTGCCGCCACTACTCCCTGCTCTTGCTGAGTTGCCTCTGATCTGACTAAGGTAAACCTCTTCATGCCTGGAATGTCAAAAGATACACTCCCTCTACGATAATCTATTATCGCATGACTGTCTTTCAGCCAGTCCATGCCTAAGATAACGTCGAAATTTCCAACAGGAAATTCTATCAACCGGGCAGGTAAGGAATGCCCGCAAACCACAACGCTACACGCTAAAATAACTCTACTAACTCCTACGAGCCCATTACCAGTAAGTATATTCAACCTCCCTGGCAATGCCTCGAACTCCATCCCTAGCCGTGTCGCAAATCGTGCAGATATAAATGAATAGGATGCTCCCGAATCAAACAATACTACTGCGGGATATGAGGCGACGAGAATGTTACCAGCCACAACATCTTCCGATGAGAATGCCTCCTCCAAGGACAGAGTGAATGCCTGCCCTCGACCTCCTTGCTGATTCCCATGTTGCGGCCTAGCCTGGTGCTGCTGCTGGCCCCTGCCTTGATGATACTGGGGTGGTCTATGCTGGTGTTACTGCATCGGCGGTCCCTGCTGCCGAAACATCTGAGCCTGCGGTACTAACGGACGCTGTGCCAACGGCCTTACTGCCACTGCTGGTCCTCGATACTGGCCTGCCCCTGGTGCTGGCAGAGCAGGAAACTGCTGCCCTGGTCCTCCTGACCTCGAATTCATGGGACATGTGGTAACCCGATGGTCTGGATTTCCACATATCAGACATAGTCCATTTAATGTCCGACACACATCTCTAGTGTGTCCCATCTTCCCATAATAAGTGCAGCCCGCCGAGGGTTGCTGGTTCTTCCTCTGTTGCTGTCTGGGTGGTGCTGACCCTCGTATCGCCACATCGTGGATACGAATGCCAGCGGATGGTGCTGGCATTCGGGGCGCTGCTCCCCCTCCTCCTTCAATCTGACTGTGGGATCTCTTCTGACCCCCAGTCCTTGTCGCAAGCCTCTGAATGGTGAGCTCATGCCTTCGAGTTGCCGTCAATATCTCATCAAAAGTTTGGTAATTGTGCCCTTCTATCAATTGCAAGAGCTCAAGATGAAACCCTTGCTGAAACCTCATGGCCCTCTGGCGCTCCGTTGCTGCCATCTCTGGGGCGAATCTACTCAATCTGCAGAACTCCGCTGCATAAGCATCTACAGTCTTGCTGGCCTGCCTGAGGTTGATAAACTTCTGTTGTAGCTCAAACCGCGCCACAACTCCATAGTACTTGGTCTTGAATCTTGCAGTAAAATCGTCCCAAGCCACAGGACGTCTGATGTCCACTTCCTCTGATTCCCACCAATCACGTGCGAGATCCTGAAGTAACAACTTCACTAGATCCACATGTTCTGCTGCCAGTACCTTAGCTGCTGTCAGAATAGCCTCAATATCCTTAAGCCATGCATCTGCTGAGATGACATCCTCTGTGCCCTCGAAACGGCAAGGGTTGTACTTGCAAAACCTGGCTGATGCTCCTGAATCAGCCCTCACTCCTCTTTCCAAAGCCGTCTGCAATCCTTGGTTGAGCAACACATTCTGCTTTTGTAGCTGAGTGTGCATGTGCTGCTGGGCCAACATCTGATGTTGCTGAGCAGCCATCATTCCTCTCATGATCTCCAGAAGGGCTGGTGTGTCCACTTCCATAAGGGTAGGTGGAACTATGGGTGGGTCTGGAATATCTGGATACTGCGGTCCAACCACTGGTTCTATTATCACTTCTTCCTGGATAGCCTCCTGAGGTGAGACTGGCCCTGGTTGCTGACCAACCTGGTCAGGTTGTCCTTGTTGCCTTTGTTGTTGCTGTCCAGCTCTGACCGATGCGGACGAAGTGCCCCTAAAAAAAGGGACAAGAGAACAATCAAACGACCGGACATGAAGGATCAATGAAGTCAAAGGATACCGGAATGTCAAGCAAGAATTGAGAATAACGAATCAGGAGATCAAGGGGAAACATGTGTGATTGAGACATCCTATAAATTAAAACACCCCACAAGTCTGAAATCAGACCTACATGGGCCACCACTAAAACCTTGTCACGCCCCAGAACCAAAATACTGGAGAGCGGGGGAATGACTCAGCCAGCTACGTATTACGGGTAGATGAATACCGTATAATACGATCAATGCTGTCTAACCAGACGAGGGGGTGCATACTACATAAAGGTCTTACTATGGTCATTACACATCTATTGTCTCAATCATTCAATCAAGAAACAGTAATACAGAACATGTAAGATAAAGCAGTAAGGCGTCCCAAACGCTCAGTCAGAATGTTCTGGAAATCTAGCTTTATAAAATATAGCCAGATGGTATAGCAAGGTATACACAATTGTTATCAGCTGCAGTCTGCCTTAATTACAATCATGCAAAAGTAAGTACAAGACAATCCGACTAACATGTCGGTGCCCAACGGCTAAGTATAAAGTAAATGACAAAACGAGCGGTGAAGTAAGGGACCCACTCGAGTCCTCCTGCAATCATTCTCCTAGTGTTGACCATCTTGGAGGTAGAAGTAAGCTGAGTCCTCGGGAACCGGCTCTAAATCTGGCCATGCAAAACTAGAGAGGTTAGACCTCTAATAGCAAGTACCACAAGGAAGGACGATATGAAGGACATAAACCAGTAAGTAAAAGAATATAATAATAGATCTCTGCTTGCTACTAGGATTCACATCATATCACGACACTTCGAACCAACCTCCCAACCAAACAAGGACAGAAGTTGGCCCGTCATGTCCTGACATTCTGATCATCCCAGTTAGGTAACAGAGTAGTACAGTACACAAACAAATCATCTTGAACGGCCAATCAAATCCTACGGCTTGCTATTATGAGTCCCAAGTTATCCTGGAATTATGTAATAAAGGTTCCTCAGTTCTTACTATGTGAGAGCAAGGCTAGTCTATCCAGTCAATCATGTGCGCCATGCATGAATTAGACGAGTCCTAGCAGGACGCCCGTCAATATACAATATACAATAATAATAAAAGCAGATACTGTTCCCTGCCCGTGTGGCAGATTTACAGTATCTGTGGGAACTAGCCGGCCCGTCGGGTACTATTCGTCCCAAGGGGGCTGCCATGTAAGAACTCGGGAATCCATTCTCTCCATGCAATCATTATTTTATTTAACTTAATAGTCCCTACGTTGAGTGAAATCCCATGCCGTGGATCATGGTCATTCAAATGAGTACTTTCGTACGGGGTACGATATGCACAACTCTACAACGATACCAGTGCGGTTAGGTTGCAGGTCTTACATAGCGTAATGCAACAATCAAATCTAACCACGGTAATCATGCCTTGACCATAAGATACACATGCTTCTTTTGTAGAAAATAAATAAATAGATAAATAAATAAATAAATAGATTGAAGCCTGCATGTGCATGTATGTCAATATTTCGGGATCAGCCAGTCGATTTGCCATTCATTCATTTTAATAAGACGACTAGCCAGTCTCTTAGTTCCAACTAGGAACGCATGATCAATTAGTCAAATAACCATCGTCATTAATAGTGACAAGGCATGAAAGTCATTTAGCATTAAATAGGGCTGAGTCTATAACTCTCAAGGGTCAAGTTCCAGTCTCACTGGATATCCATATACCAATCCAGACATTTGGCACTAATACACAACCATAGGTATTAAAATATTAACATGCTAAGATTTTCGGGTTCATGCAAAAAAAGGCGTAAGGATATAATAGGGAATTATCATGCTACTATTAAATGAATAAAATATAGAACAAATAAAAACTCCCAAGTCAGGAAGTCATGCTAACAAGTCTAAGCTAAGTCCAAAAGTCACGCAAGAATCATATGCGTGAAAAGTATGCTAAGTCTAGCCTGAATGAGTGAGCGTGAAAAGTGATACACGCTGGTAAGCATGAGCGTGAAAAGTGATACAAAATTCACGATGGCTTAACGTGAAGTGAAAAGTCACGCACGCAAGCACAGCGTGAAAAGTCACGCATGCAAGTACAGCGTGAATGTGAAAAGTCACGCACGCTAGTACAAGACATGAGCGGAAAAAGTTACGCATGCAAACACAAAGATGGGAGCATGAAAGTCACGCACGCAAGCGCAGCGTAAAAAGTCACGTATGCAAGCGCAAGGATATGAGCGTGACTGAAAATACACGCACGCACAGAGTGAGCGTGACTGAAAATACACGCACGCAAGGATGTGGGCGTGACTAAAAATACACGCTGACACGTAAGAACGTGAGCGTGACTAAGAATACACTCTGACACGTAAGAACGTGAGCGTGACTAAGAATACACGCGGACACGTAAGAACGTGAGCGTGACTAAGAATACACGCAGACACGTAAGAACGTGAGTGTGACTAAGAATACACGCGAACACGTAAGAACGTGAGCGTGACTAACAAGCAGTTCTACCACATGAACTCTCTGTTCCGAAAACACGCTAAGTTGGTGGACCAAAACCCATGAACAGCCGAAATACTACAACTTAGATCTAGAGAAAACCAGCCGCAGAAATAAAAAATGTTAAGAACTAATCTCTCTCAGAATCATGAGAGGAAGGGAAATAAACCACAAAAATGGGTGATTGAGAAGCAAGTTTGCACTTGCCTTCTCCTGCTGCTGGTAGGTGGTGGGGAGTAATGAGAGGAAGAAGAAGAAGTAATGGTGAGAATGAAGTTATGAAGAGAGAGAATGGAGAGGGTGGCTTTAAATAGGGGAAGTGGTGGTAGGTGGGAGTTAATAGGCCGGGTTTAAGGGGGTCCAGCAAATCAAAACCCAATAACACTAAAGCAGCAAATAAAATGCAGGTAATAAAATTGCAGAAATATAATTGCAGAAATAAAATTAATATGAAAATTTAAAGAGCAGATAATTAATTAACATGAAACTAAAGGAATTTAAATACAGAATAATATATGATAAATACTAACTAAATACACATGAGTTGTACATGTATAAAAATACGCATTCTGGGAACGGGGAGTGACATGTAATCGTGTATCCACGGACGCCCCAGGAGAATGTTGTAGGAGGTGTCTGCGTCGATGACATAGCAGGTTACTTCCAACTAAAGGTTGCCGATTTGGCACTTCAGGCGAATCTTCCCGATGGGATAGCTTCTCCCGGAATTGAAACCGCTGATGGCAGTGCTTGTAGGAGTCAGTCGATGCATAGGGATGCGCAGATGGTGAAGCAAGCTCTTCGGAATGATGCTTATCGAAGAACCGGGATCAATGTGCATTCGATCCACCTTGACGTCGCCAACGTATCCAGTGTAATACAGAGGGTGATCGTGC
The DNA here is from genome assembly GCA_029216955.1 of Iris pallida. Lineage (NCBI taxonomy): Eukaryota > Viridiplantae > Streptophyta > Magnoliopsida > Asparagales > Iridaceae > Iris > Iris pallida. The sequence goes on from JANAVB010032561.1 coordinate 130,870, forward strand.
AAGTTGGTCTTGATAAGCATGTCTTACGGAGTGAAGAAAATGTTGGGCATTAAATCGGTACAAGTACTATCTTGGGCATCTGCTGGCGAGCTTTCTCCTGTGAGCTTGACTTAAGCCAGATAAGCATCAGCATTTTGAAGTACGTCGCTCAGGGCGACGCGAACATCCTTGGAGAGCCTCAAGAGCTCGTATAATGACAACTTGGCCGGTGTGTTGGCCAATTGTGCCAAGATGTCAAAGTTGTAGGCCTCTCCAGCCCATGAGGTGCCTCTTTTCGGAGCGGCTTGTCAAAGCGAGTCTCCTTCGGCCTAGGCTTGTCGGTCGTCGAAGGCTGAGAAGGTCCTGGAGCATCAGCATCCGCCGGCTGATGATCTTTAGCCGAGTTACCCGGTAGGGGTTGATTTTGTGCACCGGATCGGGTAACGACAGCTGTCGCTTCTTCGATGTCAGCCGAGATTGTACGGCAGGTCTTGACTTTCCCACCCTTCTTCTTGCTAGTAGAGGGTGATACTGGCTGGGTTACTTCAGATACTAAGTACTGGTGGACCCACATGACCTCCCCTCGTGATGTGGTGAGCGACACTAGACCAGCAGCCTGGCCTCGGGGAGGTGAAAGATTAGCGACCTCCATTTTTTCTCGGGGGACGGATACTACTCCATCTTAATTCTTCGTCGGAGGAAAGCTGTCGAATTGGACAGACACCATGTTGGCCGCCACAGTTACCTCCTCGAAGTCAATGGCCAGAGCCTTAGAGTCGATCAGGTTCTAGAAGTACCGCTTCAATTGGAAGCAGTCTTGAGTAGCATGATGGACGTAGCGGTGGTAGTGGCAGTACTTTGGGCTTTCCATCTCTGTGGGCCGAGGCTCATGTCTCGGTGGAGGGAGCTGAATCCTGTCTCCTTGTATAAGCATGTCAATGATGGGCTTAACATGGCTGTCTTCGAAGGAGTAAGTCATCTGCGGCCACTGGTTCTCTGTCAGCTTCGGTTCGGGCTTCGGGGCTGTGTCGGCCACCATAGCCTGTTTGCCCTTGTTGTCTCGGTTGTTGGAGGGGTTACCGTCGTTGTTGTTGTTGGCATTAGGGCATTTTCCCTTGTCCTCTCCTTCTGAGATGTGCAACCTCAGTTGGCGAGCTTTGCTTAAGTTATCTTCTGCACTAGTGGCGCTGATGATGAAAGTCTTCCAGTCTTTGAACTGACTTTCGCCTATCCAGAGGCTGATTGTGGGAAGCAACCTCTTTTGGCAGATTTCAATCAAGGAAGAATCTGGATTGCCAGAGGGCAATTTCATCACGGTTTGGCAAAACCGCTCAATGTAGTTCCTTGTCAGCTCCTTCTCACCTTGAACAACGTCCATGAGGGTGGACATTGTCACATCTTGTCCTACCTCGTAGAACCTTTCAAGGAACATATTTTTGAAGCCGGCGAAGGAATGGATGCAGTTGTCCGGCAGATTGCGGTACCAATCAAATGCTACCCCCTCCAATGCCCGGATAAACAACTGCGTGAGGATAGCGTCGTCATGAGGCAGATGGTCGGTCGTGACTTCAAAATAGGTGATGTACCTGCTCGCAGATGTCTTTCCATCATATGGATTGATGTTAAATGGCTTATATCTTGGTGGGAAGGGGACATCTCTCCATGCAGCAGGATACGGTTGTCGTATCCTGAGGTCTTGGGAGGTTTTCCGAGCGTAAAACATGGCCCGAAGCTCCTAGACCTCTCGTCTCGCCTCTCTAGCCTCGTCTGCAGCGGTGGGAGCTGACATTGTAGGAGGATTATTGCCCGGGTTTGGTGCAGTTGTGTTTGAGTCCGCATTGACCGCGGGACCCAAGCTTGTTTGGCCAGGCGTCATTCCTTGCAGAGCCGGTAGGGCCGCTTTGATCTCGTCCACGGACTTGACCAAGGTATGAAGTATGGCCTCCAGAGTGTCGATGCGTTTGGCGATCACTGGGACCGTCTTGGTCGTTGTTCGTCATGAACACCGCCCTCACATGAGGAGAGATGGAAGGAACGGTGGAGGAGGTGCCCTCTGAATCATACCCTTGCACCGAGAAATCGTCGGGGTATGTAGGAATGTTCTCCTCTGGTTCAGACTCAGAGGAAGTATTACCCCTGCATAGGAGGCTGCCTTGTCTTGGAACCCGTGGACGTCCTTAGGGACGTCCGGATCCACTGCATCTGTGGGGGGGGACTGTTTCCCCTGGTGCATCTTCTTAGAAAAATGAATTATTGTGGACGTTCGGAGGGGTGCTACCCCCAGCTTCGGCTACCCCTAGAGATGTAGATGACGAATCTCCAAGTGTTGAAGATTTCATCTTAGAGCGGGTGCCCTGATAAACTCCTCCAGTAGTGGTTGTGGACAACCGCCTAGATGAGAGTTTCCTAGCCGTGCTAGTAGAGATCGCCGGGCTGGAAACACTTATCTTCTTCACCGCCTTGCCGGTAGGGATCTTTCGAGCAGAATTGCAGGAGGCGACACAAAGTGCCTCGTATCTTGAGCTTTGTTTCAGGACCGGTCCTGGCTGCTGTAGTCGTTGGAAGACGGACTGCCGGGCCTCTTGTACTGCCGCCTTGCTGTAGCAGCAGTTGACAATGACTTGAGTGCAGTGATGTCCATGAAAGGACTCTCTGCACACCAAGTTCTCTTCTCTTTCCTTGCTCTTGTGAAGAATCACATCACGCAAGTCACCCATTTTGTGGGATCGGGAGTCCCGAGCATACGAGTGTGTTGGCACCATGTTTGCTCCCTGATCGGGAGACTTTTGGGAACCACCCTGTCCGTTTGCCGCCGGGGGCTGGACACGGTCGGTTCTGTACAACTTCCCATCAGAGGCCCGCTTAACAGTAAGCGGAGCTCTCTGATGGTTAGAGGTTGGGATAGCTGACAGAGCTCGACGAGCCCGTGCTGCCCTAGACTTCTTCCCTCTAGTACCCAAGGGCGCATAGTAGGAAGAGTCCAAATTGTGCCGCACAGAGTCTGGCACATTCTCATTGGAGCATCCGAGATCAGAATCGCATGAGAGGCGGTCAAAGACAGAACCCGAGCCGCATAGAGCAGATGGTCTGCGGCTGGGATTGATGGCCATATGAGCATTCATGCGGCTGGCATTTGCATCAGCATTCATGCAGCTAGCATTTGTGGCCGCATAAGAATTCATGCGGCTGGCTTTTGTGGCCGCATAAGAATTCATGCGGCTGGATTTTGTGGCCGCATCAGCATTCATGCGGCTGGATTTTGTGGCCGCATCAGCATTCATGCGGCTGGATTTGGCAGCTGTCGGAACATTCATGCGGCTGGAATTGTTGGCCGCATGAGCCTTCTTTATGCGGATGGCACCCTTATGCGACTTCTTCTTGGACCGCACAGAGTCTCCAGTTGCTTCCTCAAGTCCAGCATCATAGTACTTTCCTCTGCCGAACTTGAGAACAACAGGGGTCTCTGTGGCCTGAAGTGGGGTCGCATGGGAGTCTTCTCCGCCGTCTTGGGCAGTAGAGAATGTCTCTTCCAGAGCTTGGGGAGGAGCGAAAGTCTTGGGCCTCCACTCCTTGTGGGCCTTCTTCGTGCGGGCTCGCTTCTGGACCGGGCCAGCACTCCTGTCGGAGAGCATTTCTTCAAACGCCTGCAGGTCGAAGCGGACGACCAGCATCTGTTGCGTGGAGCCAAGTTTGGATGCGTCTGATTGCGTCACCAACTTCTCAGCAGTGGAAAAGTTAGTCCCCAGCAGAGTCGCCATCGTGTTTGCCATTGATTATAAAAGAACATAACAGTTTTATAGGAGGACTGGACTTTTACTTCATAATACAAACTCGCTCGTACAAAGAGAGCCTAGGAATAAAACCTAGAAAAAACAATCTAAGTATAATTATTTAGTTTTTCTGGGGGGTGACGGTAGAGGCTCGGGAAAGTGATATTGTAACACCCAGTTTTCTGAAATTGGGGTATTTTTTAAATTTTATTATTTTTATTAATTATTAAGGGTATTTTAGTCATGATATGATTTTTGTGAATTTTAGTTAGATTAAAACTATTTTCTAAGTCATGGCTTATGACTTTGTGATTTTACTAGTATAACCCTAGTGTAAACCCTAGAGATTTCATAACCTAGAGACTAACCATGACCAGGTAAGCCTAACCATGTGATTAGGATATCAAATTACCACTTTTTAGTTAAAAGGGTATTTCGGTAATTTATTAGAATTTATTTGGATTTATGTAATTTATTATTATTTAATTAGTTGATTAGTGTCTTGTTAGCTCCTAACCTAGTTTAGCACAATCTAGAGGTTAAAAACTAACCTAGGAGACTAAGTAGAGGATGTTAGCTTTAGGTATAAATATCTAGTTTACAAATATCTAGATATTACCTATCTAAGATATTTCCTAGAAACCTAAATATCTATTCCCTTAGTCAAAGACTTAGGGGCTAAGTTTTGCTAGGTGGATAAACCCTAAATATCTACCCCTATCCCCCCCATGGCAGCCCAACCCTACCCCTTCCATATAAACACCCCCCCCCCCTTCATTCAAGCTTCTTTTATTACTCTTAAAAACCTTGATTTTTCCCTCAACTTCACACCCTCACCACTTAACCAATTTGACTCCAAATTGAACCAAACTTCTTGCATTGGAACCCCCTACCATTGAGGATGCTAAGGGGAGCTAGCTAGCTAGGTTGCATAGTATTTTGGACACCATCAAGTGAAGAGGACACCCCCCCCCCCAAACCTTGTTTTTATTGAGTTTTCACTCAATAGGTAAACACTCACAAAACCTATTAAGATTGTGTTTTCTCTTCATGGTTGCATGCATATAGGTAAACCCTAACTGTGGGTCAAGTTTGGTAGGATATGGATTGGATTTGGTGTCCGTATCGGACACGTATCTGTGTGTTTAATTAAGTATTTGGTGAAATGTCACTATGGTTTGAAAGTTGTTGTTTTCCAAAACAAATTACATTTTTGGGTAGCCCTAGGTTTGTAGGACACAAGCCTAGTTGACTGAGCACAAAATCGTATCATGTCCGTGTCCAAATTGGACACGAACACACTGTTAAACAACACACTGTGCACACTTAGTTCCCCTGCTACCCGACACGGATTTCTTCGTGTCCACGCCACGTGGACACGTGCCAGTTGGCACAGAGGTGGGGGCACCCTCTGAAAAGCCCCCCCTCGAGTTTTGTGACACTTCGTGTCGTATCGAGTGAGAAATTCGACACACACTGACCGTGCACTACACTGCACACAGTGTTAAACACGCACTGACACGGCCTTCGTGTCGTGTCTAGACACGACGTGGACACAAAGTGTCATGCCTAATCCCTATCCCTAGACCTAGGCTACACCCTAACACGAGCACGACACGTATCCACGTGTGTGTCGTGTCCACGAGGCTCTGTCCTCGCTGTACGAGGCACCGCACTGTGCCTATGTTCTCTCCTGCTACTCGGGCTAGACACAGGACACGACACGACACTATATGGCACGAAACTTTGTGGACACATGGGTCTAATGTCTGACACGACACACACAAAGTTTGGGTCGAGTTGGTTTGGTATTCACGATGTTATCAAGCTCGCACTGATTTGTACAGTCCACACACTCACGCACAGTTAGGCTCTGATACGGGCTCGGACACGACACTGTGTGACACTTGGACACGTATCAGGCTGTGGGACACCTAGACCTACCCTAGGCGAACCTACACACGTGTGCACGAGAGACATGGACACGTGTGCCGTGTCCTACACGCGTGTACACCTTAGCACGATACTGTGCACTGTCAATTTACCCGATTTGGGTTTTAGACTCCTGGACACGCCGTGTCGTGTCGTGGTGGACTCCCATGGACACACACGACACGTACACGTGTGGGGACACAATTACCAACCACCACTTTGGTGTCTTAGCTAGGTTTTGTGTCGGATTTTGGGTTTAACCCACTGTTCAGGAGTGAACAGTGATTCCTGGGTATAATTCAGTATTTATTTTGAGTTTTAAATCGATTTTTGAGTATATATATATGTATTTGTGTATTTATACATTGTATATGTGAGTGTATGTGTATATGAGTGTGTGTGTCTATGTATAGTATATGTGAGTGTCTATATATGTAGATATGGGTGTGTATATAAATAGGTATATATATGTGTATGTGTGTTGTGTTGGTTGTCAGTTTTCTGAGAACAGAAACCCCCCCTGCTGTCTACACACACACACCACTGTCACTTGCCACTGTCACACTCTCACTCTCCCTCCCTCTCTCTCTATATATTATATAGTGTACCATATATATAGGGTATTATATAGTGTATCATATATATACATAGAGTATTATATATATAGTTGGGTATACATGTAGATTATATATATATATATATATATATATATATATATATATATATATATATATATATATATATATATATATATAGGTATTGTATATATAGGTTGGCTATATGTGGGTATCATGTAGGTTGGCTATATAGGGTTGTATAGATGTGTATATATATATATATATATATATATATATATATATATATATATATATATATATATATATAAAAAAAAATATATATATATATATATATATATATATATAGATTATGGTATTATATATATATATATATATATATATATATATATATATATATATATATATATATATAGTTGACTATATATTAGATATGTAAACATATATGTTATAGACTTGATGTCTTAGCCTATGGCCTACGTATATAGGTAATGTATATATGTCATAGTGCCCTAGGATTACTAGCCTATGGTTAGTAGCAAGTTAGAATTGACCAATAGGCTTAGTAGACCTAATTTGACTAGATTGTTGACCATTGTTGACCATTGTTGACCAAAGTCAACTATAGGTCAACCTTGACCTAGAATTGACTTAGATAGATTTTAGATGACTATTTGACTTAAGTTTGACTAAACCCTAACTAGATGATTAGGTTAACCATATGGATTATGAGGGTAATCCTATATAATTTAAGATATGTATGGGGTTAAGTGGAATACTTAGGAGTTGTGTCATGATTTGTGTTAGCCTTAGAAATTGACTAGAAGTTGACCATTAGTCTATGATTAACCAAAACCTTAGTTAGTCTGAGATTGACCTAGCTTGACCATATTGACTAGTAATTGACTATTCTGACCATTGTTGACTAAACCCTAGATAACTTAACTAGTTTGGCTAGAATATTTGACCAAGAGTTGACTTTAACCTAGATTAGACTTGTTTAACTTTGTTTGACCTTGTATGACTTAGTTTAACTTCTTGTGACCTAGTATGACTTAATTTGACTTAGTTTGACTGTAGTGTTGACCAAGTTTGACTTTGACCTAGATTGGCTTAGAATTTATATAGATTGCATCGTAGATTTCATTTACCTTCATAGTAGACATGTCATAACTGTATTGCTCTATTTTAGGACATTGTGACCTTGGTACAGACATCTGATATTATACTACTCTTTCCAGAGTATCAGGCGAGTACATTCTCTGATAGTTCTCTCATTTATTTGTCGATTACTGTATTTCAGTTCTAGTTAGTTCTATGTGATTCTCTGTATCAACACGTATGGATATTTCTGGATTCATGTATCGACACATACCTTACTTACTGGCCTCTATTACGGGAGTCATTGGTATCATTCCGGAATCATTTCTGGAATCATCATGTATTGGCCGGACTTATCTCGATTCTTTTGTCGATATTGGATTCACTTGCTGGGCGGGGAAATATTGAGTAAGACATGTAGACATACCCTAAATCCAGAATCTTCCACTGGAATCTATCGGAAGCATAGCCATCTCTTGCCCGATCAGTGAGAGATGTGCCTGATACCTACAGCCGTTTACATGTCGACCTCGGTATTTTAAAACACACTGTTAGATCATAGTTGGACTCATCCTGGATTTATTGATCACTGTTGGACTCATCTTGTACTAGAAATCATCTGGTATCGGATTATATGGACTGGACTCACACTGGAATTACATTAGACTTATATCGTACTGTCTGGACTCATACATGTTATTCTAGTTCAGTTAGCTTTTATTACAGTCTTCATTGCCATGATTCTTCTCTTGTTTTAGTTACCTTTCTTTTCTTGTATCTTACTGTTTCTCTATGCCATCATTACCTGTATAAAACTGCCATGCTCATCAATAAAACTGTCTATAACTGCTTTATAGTTTTTTGTCATTTACTTGGGTTTTTCTAGATGAGTTGTACTCATTCCCGTCCTGATTGGACCTGTTGAAAATATTACAGATGATAATCCTGTGGACACCTGCCCTACTTACCATGGACCTGGCGAGGGATTAGCTACCTTTGGTTCCGACTCTCAGGAGTGATTCAGGAGATTAGCTAGTAGACTACTTTAGTTTTCATGTTCTGACTTGTTGTATTAAAGTTAAGATTTGAGTTTGTATTAAGTTGGTTTGAGACATTGTTGTATTATTTTAGAAGTTAGTTGTTGTCTTTAAATTCCTTAGGTATAACTTCTGTGTTTTCTTATCGTGTTTTAGATTGTGTTTGAGTATATCATACCCTTTTACTTGTCCTCCATTCGGAGCTGATATCTGGACAAGTACTTTATATTCACTGCATGAGATTAGTTAGCAACCTAGGACAGCTTACTACCGCCGACACTGCGGCGTAGGCTGGACGTACCCACTTCTCGTGCCCCTATACTGGATGCGGGTCGTGACAGATATCAACTCTGCCTTACTCCTTGGACGATCGGACGTAGCTTCTGCTCTGGCGAAGAAATGCTCTTTGTGTGTGCGGGAGTTGCTAGTCTCTCTACTCGGGCTTTGTGCGTCTAACTCTGTCTTTTGCAAAGGAATAATCCCCTGTTATTTATAGGGCTTTGTGATAAGTAGGGTGTGCAGAAATTGCTACTTGAAAAGCGGGTGGTTGGGGATTGGTTAAGATTAGCCTTGATCTTGTTTGTTGGAAATCAATCTGGGCTGCTTATGTTGACTGGAACAAATCTGCATTGTTTGTTGGAAATCGATCTGGACAGTTTATGTTGATTGGAACAAATCTGCATTGTTTGTTGGAAATCGATATGGGCAGTTATGGTGATTGTAATAAATCTGAATTGTTGAGATTTGATCAACTCCTGCCACGTGTCCCAACTGCCATTTTTGTGACGAGTCGCATGACTGAGTCGCATGAGCTCCTGGTGAACTGGTCCGCATGAAGTCCCATTGAACAGAATCGCATAAGCCTCTTTGTAAACTAGGTCGTATGAAGTCCTACTGAATAGAGCCGCATGAGCTCCTGATGAACTGAGACGCATGAAGTCCTATCGAACAGAACCGCATAAGCCTCTTTATAAACTGGGCCGCATGAAGTCCCATTGAACAGAACCGCATAAGCCCCTTGTAAACTGGGCCGCATGAAGTCCCATTGAACAGAACCGTATAAGCCCCCTTGTAAACTGGGCCGCATGAAGTCACATTGGGACAGAGTCGCATGAGGACCCATCAGAACAGAGCCGCATGAACTCCGTTTAAAACTAAGCCGCATAAAGCTCCATCAAATTAGAGCCGCATGAGCTCCTTTAAATGATCCGCATAAAGAGCTTTGAAATTGGTGGATCGTGCCAACCGTAAAGATTTTTCCCGTCTCTCTTGGAGCACGTCATTATGTCAGAGTTATCATTTTATCTTTGTGTCAGAGCTGCCGCACTGTGTCAGAGCATTAAATGAGCCAGCTGCACAGAGAAATGATGGCCAGCTATAGAGTCATATTTTGAACCGCATAGGGCCACGTGGCTTTTTCCGAGTCGCATGAAGCTCTAAGGGACTTCTTGAGCCGCATGGAGCTCTAAGTGATTTTTGAACCGCATGAAGAGTCCCCAATATCGAGCCGCATAGAATCTCCTGTTCTTTTCCATGCTTCTACACTATGGTGTCCCAGCTGGCCCAATGGTGCTTGTCGTGACCTCCGCTGTGATCCCAGAGAAAGCTACTGAAGATACTCTCAATGTAGGATAGGACTTTCTTGGGAGGGAGCACGCAGCAAGGGTGTAGATGGGAATGGATGTGAGGACGTGTTTGACGAGGATTATCTTGCCTCCTGGGGATAGGGTGGCATTATGCCAGCCCTCGACCTGTCGCCTGATGCGGGTGATCAGGGACTCGAAGATCCCGGCGTTAGATCTGCCATACACGAGTGGGCACCCAAGGTAGTAGAATGGAGGGTGCCTGATGGGGAATGAGGTGATGGTTGATATGCTAGTCGCTTGCTCTCTCTTAATATTGTGGTGGGTGTAGATGGCACTTTTATCCCGGTTGATCTTCTGACCTGAGCATCCTTCGTATCTCTGGAGTGTATTGAGGACGACATCTACCGATCGGGCGTCTCCCTAAGAGAATATAAGGATATCGTCCGCGAAGGCCAGATGAGTGATGATTGGGCAACCGCTTGCCGTATGGTAGTGCTGGAGGTTGGGGGATCGAGCCATCTTATTAAGGTTTCTGCTCAACACATCTGCCGTAATGATGAAGATGGTAGATGAAAGAGGATCACCTTGCCTAACTCCCCTACTGGATTTGAAGAAACCGTCTGCTTGACCATTAATGACCGTGGAGAACCACGAGTTTCTTATCAATCTCCACATGATGTTGGTCCAGGTTTCGGAGAAGCAGAAAGCTCTGAAGACCCAGATCATAAATTGCTAATCCAGTCTGTCGTAGGCTTTCTCTATGTCCAATTTGATAGCTATGTTGCCCCCTCTTGCTGGGTGTTTCATACAGGTGACTAACTCTTGAGCCATTATCTTGGATATTTCTTCCCCGAACAAATCTACTCTGCTCTTCTGAGATGATCTTGGGAAGAAGGCCTGCCATACGGGAGGCGATGACCTTGGAAATGATCTTATTTGTGAAGGTACAGAGACTAATAGGGCGAAAGTCGCAAAAGGTCTCTGGGTTGTCTTTCTTCGGTATGAGGATGAGGTTGGTGCTCGAGATGGCTCTGGGATAAGCAGCTTCCTGGAGGAAGGCGGAAACCGTACTGTGGATATCGACCTTGATGAAGTCCCAGCATGTATGAAAGAAAGTCCCAAAAAATCCGTCTGGTCCGGGAGCACTATGTGCGTCAAGGGCCCAAACGACTTCTTTCACCTCCTCCTCTGAAGGGGGCTGATCGAGCTGAAAGTTGTCCGTATCGCTGATAAGGGGGGATCTCGTCCAGGAAAGTGTTGTCTTTGAGGACCGTATCCTTTGAAAAAAGTTTGGAATAGAACTTTGCTGCCTCCCCTTGGATGCTCTTTTGATCGCTAATACTGGTACCATTGTCATCGGCAATCTGATGGAGGGTGAGATTTTGTCTGCGCCCATTCACGCAGGCGTAGAAGAATTCGAGTTTTTATCCCCATCGATGTCCCATTTGATTATAGCTTTCTGCTTCCAGAATTCGGTCTCAATTCTCAATCTGAACTTGAGGATAGCTTTGGTGAGATTAAGAGCCGACCTGGATTTCGACGAACAGTCGGTCATGTATCTGGCTTCGGCCCGTGTCACGTCATCCTCCGCCTGACGAATGGCTTGGAATATATCACCATAAGCTTGTTTGCTCCAAATGGCAAGCACTTTCCTCGTAGCCTGGAGCTTGTTGGCTATCCGTTGGAGGGGGTCAAGAGAGTCGGCGTTGTTCCAAGCTTCCGTGACTATCCCCAAAAATTAGGGGTGGTTGCTCCAGAAGTCCTGGAAACGGAAGCTCTTTCTGACCTGGTTGGAGGTGCTAGTGATGCCAACCATCAGGGGAGTGTGATCGGATTCGATGGCATTAAGGTGAGAAAGCTTGGAGATAGTTGCCATACCCAGCCAGTGGGCGTTCGTTAATGCCCTATCGAGGCGGGAGACTTGTCGGTGGTACCCTTCCTGCATGTTACACCAGGTGAAGGCATTGCCGGTAAACGGAAGGGGGGTGAGGTGGGAGTTGAAAATGAAGTTGTTGAAGTCTTGCATAGCGGAGAGGGGGGGAGGCCGGCCTCCAAGCTTCTCTTCTCTGTAAGTAATAGCGTTGAAGTCCCCGATGTAAAGCCAAGGGAGGTGTTTGTTGTGGTGGTTGGTGTCCAGGAGGTCGTTCTATAGTTGTCTGCGCTCCGCGATGTCACAGCTACCGTGGACCGCAGAAAGGATGGCTCGTTTGGGGATCAGGGGATGTTCAATCCAGCAAGACAAGGCTTGCATGGAGTCGTTGATGACTCCGATGTTGATGGCCTTGGAATAGAGGATCCATATGTCGTGACTGCCGGCGATGGCCTAGGGAAATCCTAACTGCAATTGAATGGATTTGAGCCATTTGGGGAGGATTTTGTGTTCAAGGATGATCAAGAAGTCGATCTCATGAATTTTCTTAAGGCTGGTAATTCTTCTCATAGTTGGTTTGTTCGCCAGACTGCGGACATTCCAGGAGAGAATGTTCAGCATTAATGGGGGTTTGGGCGGGGTTGGTTGGACCGCTTTGCAGCGGATCTGGTGTGCATTGACGGGGACTTAACTGTCCCTTTTATAGCCAATTTCTTGGTGGAGGTGGAGGTTTCTCCCTCCTTCCTGGACGCTGTGTCGATGGAAGAGTCCTCAGAGCGATTTATGGGAGTGGCTGTTTCTTCGGCTGAGTCGAGGTCGGGTTGCTCCGGCGGGATGAGGAGGGAGTCGTCAGCGCTACCGATGAGGTTACCTTCCTCCTGGAGAGGGAAACCGGCGACGAGGGCCTGAAGACCTCTAAGAGCCTGCTCCGGTCCAAGGATGGCCAGCGCATCAACGGTGGAGATGTCGTACGATGTTGGAGGGTTGTAAGCGTCTGAAGGGGGAAGGAAGGAAGCTACTGTATCCTCGGGGGGTGTGGCGCTGAGTTCCGTGGGGTCCGTTCCTGGAACCTTGTCGACGTCAGCAAGAAGATTCGAATCCTGGTAGGAGTCAATGTCTGCTGACACGAGGGCGTTGAATTGGTTGGTCAGGGGGGTTGGGTGGCAGGTATGGGATTACCGCTTTTTCTGCTGAGTTGGCTTTGCTAGATTTGCCTTCGCTAGAGTTGAATCTGGTGTGGTATATATATATAAATATATATATATATATATATATATATATATATATATATATATATATATACATATATATATATATAGTAGATCTCGCTCCTCCGCCTTCGACTTAGCCTATGGCCGAGCCGGCGCCCCCAGGGGCCATGGCCCCCAAGTCCTTCGCAGAAGTTGTTGCAGGGAGGCAGGAGGAAGCTCCTCGCCTTGTTGCCAAAATCGTGTCTTCTTTTAAATGAGCACCGGCGATCTCTTTCTCTGAAGAAGAGGAACATGCACAAGCAGGACCGCTACGATTCGCCCTAGTCGGGAAATTTTTGCACAATAAACCCTCTATTGAGGCTATCCGTAAAGCTTTATCGTTATTTGAATTCCAAGGATTTACCAAAGCAGGAGTCAGCGATCGTAAACACATCTTGATCAGGCCATCTGTAGAAGAAGATTATCCGCGTCTACGATCTAAAGATACGTGGTTCATAGTACGTGCTCCGATGAGAATATTCAAGTGGGAACCTGACTTGTCTCCGATGTACGATTCATCTCTCATGCCAGTCTGGGTTGACCTTCCAGATCTACCACATCACCTATACGCCAAGGAGGCGTTGTTTCCAATTACTTCGGCTATAGGGACACCAATAAAAATTGGTAAGGCTACAGCGGAGCTCTCACGCCCTAGTAGGGCCAGTGTGTTTGTTGAAATTGATGCCAGTAAGCCAATTCAACATCGTATCAGAATAAACATGCCAAGGGGCAGAAGTTTTTGGCAAAATCTGGACTACGAAAACATCCCCTTGTACTGTGCTCACTGTCATCATCAAGGACACCCTTTATCATCGTGCAAAATGAAGAACAAAGGGAAGGAAGTGGTGATTGAGGATCAGCAAGATAAGGACGTAGCTTCTCCCACGCGTCCCCCTCCTATAGGTCGGGTTGTGCCAAGCGCAGACGGGGGTCAGTGCTCATTAATTACTGCTAATAAAGTTGTCCCCTCTGACCCATAACTCTAATTAATGGTGACAATGCCAATTTAATTGGGAGCGAAACCCTAGAAGATCCAGTTTCAGACCCTTCCATCGACCCTATAGTCATTACCCTCACTCGAGTGCCCCCTGCAGAAGCTCAAGCTGCGAGAACAGAAGTGACAGTTTTGCATGAAACCATGGAGAACATGACGCAAATTGAAGTGGCGGCCATAGCAGAGAATCCTAATAACGAAGACTCGGAGGAGAGAGAAACACAAGCGGCTCTGGAGAAAGACGGCAAAGTGGAGGAAGAAGGCGAGGTTGAGGAAGGCGAATTGTGAGACCCAGTTAGCAGTTGGACAGATGAAGTCGAACGCGAAGAGGAGCAACGAGGGATTAAAGGCCAGCAAGCTACGGATGAGGGCCCTAAGTAAACCGAACCTACTTAACATAAAACAACTCAACAAAGGAAGAAAAAAATGTAGAGGAAGGTGGAACCAACAGACTGAGTTACTCGTGGAGCAGCAAGAACTTCAGTCATTGGTAAACCCTCTGCCTCTAATGTTTAACACACTTATTTGGAATGTTCGAGGAATAGCCAATCAAATGACTCTTAAGAGACTCAAAACTCTAGTACGAGTGCACAAAATCATCCTGCTTGCTGTTATAGAACCTAAAGTCGACAGAAGCCTATTGACTCATTATCAACTCAAACTTGGCTTTACTAGTGCCATCTTTAATGATGGAGACAACATTTGGATATTGGCTAAAGCGGGATGTAGTATTGCTTTTAGAGACTCGTTTGATCAAGCCCTTACCGTATCCGTGGCCTATCATATAATCCCTACAGCTGCTATATTTACTATTGTGCATGGTGATAACACAAAGAAGGGTAGAAGAATTCTCTGGAAGAGGCTCATTAAGCTACAATCCGACCTCCATGCCCCTTGGGTTATAAGGGGGATTTCAATGTTGTACTTCGATCAGAAGAAAAGATAGGGGGCAGAATGCAGATCCAATCTCCATGCAAGAATTTGCTAACTTTAAACTTATAGCTGGACTCACTGGACTGCAATACTCTAGTAGTTGTTTCACGTGGATCAAATCTAAGAAAGATGGGCGGCGTGGGTCTAGACTGGATAGAATACTTGTAGACAACGCTTGGCTAGAATTGGCTGGCTCCTTTATCTTCAGTAGAACACTTAAAGAGGACGGAGTCAGACCATGCTCCAATCCTTACCCAGTTCAAAGCTGCACATCTCGGAGGCAGGAAGCAATTTCATTTCCTAGACTTCTGGGTGTGACATGAAGACTTCATGTCTATTGTTCAGCAAGCCTGGAACTCAGTTCATCACAACAATGGCATCACTCAGGTTTCCTTAAGGCTTGATGCTTGTAGGAAGCTGCTATCAACCTGGAGTCGCAATACGTATGGTGATATTTTTTAATCGGTGAAGAGAGCAGAGGATGGGGTGCTTGTTGCGGAACTTCGTCATGAGATGGAGAACACAATGATCAGTAGCAAACATCTCGCTAAAACGACAGCTACCCTTAAACAAAGAGTCACCATAGAAGAAACTTATTGGAGGCAAAAAGCTCGACTGAAATGGGATCTTGAGGGTGATAAAAATACATCATATTTTCATGGTTGTGTTAATAATAGGAAGAAAATATTGCGCATACATTCTATCACCAAGGAGGATGGCAACATATTGAAGGACAGAGCCAACATTCATGCACATGCCTCTGAATTTTTTTCCACCCTATATGAGAGAGGAGACATACAAGATGATATTGATCTTCTTGCTAAAAACCCAAATTTGGTGACTTCAAAAGACAATAAGCCGTTAATCGCTCCTTCTTCTAAAGAAGAGATCTATGATACGATCAAAAGCCTAGATGCGTACAGTGCTGCTGGCCCTGATGGCTTTACTGCTCTAATCTATCAGACATGCTGGGACATTATTGGGGATGACATCTTGAAAGTATTGCTATGTTCATTGATGGGTTCTCTCTCCCTCGGGCTTTCACTAATACATCTTTGGACCTTATTCCGAAAGTGAAACAACCTGCTAGCTTCGTGGATTATAGGCCAATTAGCCTCTGTTAAGAGATTAATAAAATCATCTCAAAGCTCATAACCCGTAGACTGGCTCCTCTTCTTCCTAGACTGATATCTCCTGAACAAAGTAGCTTTGTTCAAGGTCGTGAAATAGTCGACAACATCCTCCTCGCTCAGGAAATGGTGGCTAAGATGAATCAGAAGCATAGACGGGGCAATATTGCTATTAAGTTAGTTATGATGAAGGCCTACGACAGAGTAGATTGGAGATTTATGTTGAAGGTCCTGCACAAGTTTGGCTTTCACAATAAATGGTTCGACATGATGCTTCGACTTGTTAACAATGTCTGGTACTCTCCTCTCATCAACGGGGAGTCGTCTGAATATTTCCAAGCTTTTAGAGGGTTGCGACAAGGAGACCCCTTATCCCCGGCATTATTCATTCTTACCACGGAAATGTTGTCTAGGAATTTCGGGGAATTGCCACTCACAGAGGGTTTTGATACTTTTATCTCACCGAGGGGTTGTCCTCCAATCACTCATTTGGCTTATGCTGATGACGTCCTTCTATTTACAGCAGGAGATTTGAGATCGGTTGGCATGATAACTGACATTCTACAGAGATATGAGGTTGCATCTGGACAGAAGATAAGTAGGACAAAGTCTTCATTATACGTCTCGAAGAAAATACTTCCAGAAAGGGAAGAGGAGCTGGCGAGACGAACTGGATTCACGATGGGATCTCCTCCATTCACATACCTCGACTGTCCCCTCATGCCAGGACAATGTAATGGAGGGATGTACGAAGAACTCCTCAATCGCAACCGTAGCAAGCTTGAAGGATGGCATAATAAGATCCTATCTCCAGGAGGTAAGCTTGTTCTGATCAAAGCATTGCTCACATCTATTCCAGTATACATACTGGCTGCATGCAACCCCCTATCGCAGTGCTGCACAGATTGGAGACAATGTTCTCTAGTTTCTTTTGGGGCTCACATGATGGAATGACGAAAAGAAAATGGTTGGCTTGGGATAAAATAGAAAGAAAGAAAGAAGAAGGCGGGCTAGGAGTTAAAAGGATAGAAGATGTGATGAATGCAATGACCATCAAGCTTTGGTGGAAATTTAACACTCAAGACAGCCTATGGACGCAGTTCTTCAAGAAGAAGTACTGTTCTCATGCTTCGGTCTCAGTAGTTGCAATAACCTATAATGCATCTCATGTTTGGAAAAGATTGCTTCAGGGGCGACAGCTCTCATCGACACACATGACTCAAATTGATGGCGGTTGGCGTTGGGGGCAATCTCCCTCAAGAAAGTTTTTAGTGGCTGCTGCTTGGGAGGTCTCTCGCTATCCTAGGCCTTTGTTGCCCTATTTTAAGCATATATGGAGTACTTGCATACCTATAAAATGGTCAATATTACTATGGAGGACCCTTCACAACAAATGCCCTATGGCTGATAACATTAGCCGACTCGGCTGCTGTATGGCTTCGAAATATCACTGCTGCTTGGAGAGCTCGTTAGAAATAGTGGAGCACATATTCAACCAAGGCGGGCTAGCTACTATAGTATGGAATTCTCTACAAACCACATACAAGGTGCGAGCGGGGTATAGGAACTTGCTGCATAGACTCAAAGCATGGTGGAGCAAGAAAAACAAACACAAGAAGAAGATAGCTGCAGGGTATGTGATATGGGTGCTTTGGAAAAATTGTAACAAGTAGAGGTACGAGAACCATATATACTCGACAGACAAGTTGATTGCGTAAGTTCACAGACAGATCGAGAAGGCTTCTATTAGATGTAAACATTAGTGTTTGGCAGCTTTGTTTTTTAGTCTACTATATCTTTTGTAACTTGAGGTCATCCTCATTGTAACCTTAGTTGGTACTCACCCTATCATTAATAAAATCTAGTGTTCCCATAATATATATATATATATATATATATATATATATATATATATATATATATATATATATACACTCTCTCACATTACTCAAATATTACGACACCCATAAACATAGTTACATTATACCAGTGTCTTTACCCATGTCTAGTACCCTACTCTAGGTACATATGTAGGATAGCTACTAATATCCTACATGTCCATATATAATTAAGAACATTTACATATGTCATCCCTAAATATATATACATATATCATACATATATGTACTACACATGATACCCCTACACTACTTGATACCTACCCATGAAGTATGTACAATATTTGTTAGAAAATATAGTACACACTTTCAAACATGGTATTTCTTCAGGAATTTGTCGTTAATAGGCATCATAGCAATTCGGCCCATACCAGACAGTTGATAAGCTCCGTTTGAGAAAACTTTGCTTATAACGTAGGGACCTTCCTACTTTGGTTCGAACTTGCCCTTGCTCATGTGTGTCATAGTCATAGGACGTCTGACAGTAAGGACTAGCTCGCTTTTTTCAAATTGCTCATACTTTGACTTTACGGTTGAAGGCTTTTGAGATATGGGCATGATATAGCTCGACGTGTTGTTGAGCTAATAGCCTCTTCTCGTCAAGTGCTTCAAGTCCTGAAGTCAAAGACGATCATTGTTTTCTGTTGTGAGTTTATTGGCAATGGCTATTCTCAGTGATGGAATTTGAATCTTCAATGGAAGGACAACTTCACTTCCATACACCAAAGAGAAAGGTGTACAGCCGGTCGGAGTGCGTATGGTAGTATGATAGGCCCATAGATATTCTCCAAGATTTTTGCTCCAGTTCTGTTTATTGGTAGAAACAAACTTTTTGAGAAGCTTGATGATTTTTTTTGTTGAATGCTTTTGCCAATCCATTAGCTGCAGGATTGTAGGCTGTGGAAGCAACATTGTTGATTCGGTTGTCATCACATAATCGAGTGAACTTCTGACTGACGAAATGAGGTCCATTTTCATGAATGATTCATCGAGGGACACCGAATCTGTAGATCACATGATGTTTGATGAAGTTGATGACACTACTTGGCTTAACTTCAGCTAAGGGAATAACTTCATCTCATTTGGAGAAGTAATCAGTTATAGCTAGGATAAACCGATGTCCTCGAGATGAAGGCGGATTAATAGGACTGATGACATCCATGCCCCAAGCTTCAAAGGGCCATTATGCTACAGTAGGATGCATGAATTCTAATAGTTGATGAATGAAATTTGCATGGATTTGACATGTTCGGCATTTTCTTGAATATTCGATGGCTTCTGACACCATGGTTGGCCAATAATATCCCATACGTCGAATTCGATCTTGTAGCTTAGGCCCAGGCTGATGTGCACCACAGACACCATCATAAGCTTCACGTGTATCTACTTTGCTCTATCTCCGATAAGGCAGCATAGAAGCATACCATCATATGATCATCGATAGAGTGTTTTAGGCATGGTTGTAGTAGAATCGAAGTGATCGCCGACAGATTGTCGTTCCTTCCTTAAGATCTCCAGGTAAAATGTCATATACCGCAAAATCGATGAAGGAAGCTCTCCAGTGAAGTTGTGGTGCAGATCTCGAATGAATTGCTGGATTCCAGATGCAAATTATTCTCAATGTAAAAAAATTCCATGTTAGTGATGACGATTATCTGTTGTCTTTTTACCGGGATTGCTAATACTGCTGCTAGATTGGCAAGCGCATCCGCTTCTGTATTGCAAGCTCTACGTACATGTTCAATAAAGAAGCCTTTGAACGATGTAGCCAACTTGACTGCTGCTTCATGATATGGAACGAGATCTTGATGCCGTACTTTATACGTACCTCTAACCTGGTTGATGATTAGTTTAGAGTCTCCGTATACTTCAAGGTAGTCGATATCCAATTGCTTGGCTAATTGGAGACCAATGAGTATAGCATTGTATTCAGCCATATTGTTAGAGCATGATTCATCCAAAGAATAAGCTCTCTGAATTGCCAGTCCTTCGGGAGATACTAGAACAATTCCAACAATAGTATATTTAGGTCCGATTCTGGAGGCACCATCAAAGAATAGTCATCAAGCAAGAATTCGTTCTGAAGTCATGTTAGACTCCAGAGTTTCATCAAGGATCTCATTGTAGAGTTTAGATGTCTCAGGGATCAAATGAGTAGCCAAGAAGTCAGCTAGGGCTTGACCCTTAACAGACTTTTGTGGGACATAGACCATATCATACTGTGCTAGTAGTATGGCCCATGTAGTGAGTCTGGAATTGAGTGTACTAGGCTTCTCCATCAAGACTCGTAGAGGATTGACTCTGGAGATGACATGAATAGTTTGGCCCGTGATATAATGTCGTGTTTTCTGAACAGCAAAAATCAAGGCTAAATTTTTTTTTCCACTGGACTATATCGGTGTTCAGCACCGATCATTGTATGACTGAGATAATAGATGGCTTGTTAATGACCTTCTTTGTTCTTTTGGGCCAGTAAAGCACCCAGGGATGATCCATTGCTCGGACATACATCAGGAAGGGTATTCCTGTTACTGGAGGCACTAGGACTGGAGGGTTCATCAAGTACTACTTTATGTCTTCAAACGCTTGCTGGCATTCTTCAGTCCAAACGAAAGACACACCTTTCTTCATTAGTAGAGTAAACAATCAATAATAGTCAATGATACACTAAGAAGGATACAATAACTACAGTGTCACAATCGTGTCTCAATGAAATATCAAGCAATGCCTTAACGGGATACAAACAAGGAAACGATAGAGAATGATAAACTAAACTAAAATATAATGCAATAATGTACTTGCCTAAATCCTTGCACAAACCGTAGTCACAAGTCGAGGATGCGAGGAACGCCGATCTATAAGCTATCAACCCATATCGCACGTCGTACCACGAACCGTGCACGAAAACCATAAGTCAATTCTAATATTCTAACTCTAAAATCATGGAATAAGTGGCTAATTGGTTTACTAATCTAATAATAGTTAATTCTGGAATAAATCACTTAAAAACCTAATTTAACCTATAATAATCTGAAATATTATCTAAACTAGGAAGTTTTGGCCACAAAAAGTTATGTTTCCAATTTTGGAAACTATGGCACGCAAATCGAAGTGTGCCGTTGACTATCTAGTCAAACATCATGAACTCAAGATTTTGAAAGTGTGCCTTGGTATATTTTAGCGCCAAGAGTATGCTGGAATTGGTCGTGATGCAAAATCACGCTTTGGTCAAAAGATATCGCCGTTATGGCTAATCGTGACCAAAACTGTAATTTACCGATCAATTCTGAGTTCAACCGAATAACTAAAATAACAAACAAACCTCTGAAATTCTGGGAAAATTGTGTGTCGAAGATCGTCGTGTTAGTTTTCTAAAACTTCAAACGGATCGCAAATCAGAGTTCGGGATCTCTCAGGATCTCGAAAACCGTGCCACATGTCAAGTTTTGGACAACAAACACTCACAGAATTCTCAATAAATTCAGGATCACAATATTCCAAAATAAATTATAAATTCTGGAAGTTTACCTCAATAAAAATCCAAAAAAAATGGCATACTAAAGTCACGTCGGGGTTGACGGCAATCGCTCTGGAAAGTCGGGGGTCTCCAAAGAGCAACTCTCTCAAAACGGCCAAGTGAATATTAGGGTTTACGAAATACTTTAATATATATAGATATATGAGAGAGAAAGAGGCGGTTACAGTAGCTGTAGTTGGCGCCGACAGGTGGGTCCCCCGGGTGGATGACTGGGTAATTTTTTATTTAATTAAGAAAATTATTTAAAAATTATTTTAAGTCCAAATAAATCAAAATAAATTGTAGAAAAATGCAGAAAATTCTACAAAATATTTCTAAGTGCCTAGGATCTAAATAAAATATTTTAACACAAAATATCATCATGTGAACTCATAATAAATTCTAAAAGCCTATAAAATATAAATTCTATATGTTTTAATTATCTAAAAATTCTCAAAAATTCTAAAAAATCCAAGAAAAATTCTAGAAAATTCTAGAAATATTTTTATTCATCTAGAGCCTAAATAAAAATATTCGGTCCAGAAATATCCCCGAATGAACTTACAGTAAATCCTGAAAGTCCTTAAAAATAATAAACCCTTAAATATTAAATACCTAAAATATCCAAAAATTATAAAAAAAATATAAAATAGCTATATAATACATATATAAACTATCTAGAGGTCATATGGCCTTAATATGATCATAGCTCACCTACAAGATTCGGCATGACTCCCAATGATCATAAAAATTAATCATAAACAAATAAACTTAAAAATTTAAAAATTTGGGAAGTGGGCTTACAAATCTACCCACCTTAGAAAAATTTTGTCCTCAAAATTTCAAAAGATACAAAGGCACGACTAAGAATATCATCAAAATATGATATTACCAATCGATATGAATAAGCACGACAAAGAATATAATTAAAAAAAATGAGACGATTTATGATCAATTAGTCAGCAATAATCACAGATAGAATCGAAGCTCAAAATAAGATATGATTTTTTGGCACGATAATTATTATAGTCAAAAATAGTCTAGTCACGATCAAAGTCTTTTCAAAATGATCAAATCAAAAATGTTTCAGCATGATTCGTTACTAAAACAAATTATTTAGACATGATCATGATTCAAGATCTAAGTATGATTATGAATCTAGTGTAATAGAATCGAATAAAGTAATCGGTTCTAAATGGTTACTAGAAAGAAACTAAATAATGATTTCGAACAGAAAAGATAGAAAAGAAGGAACTACAGATTATGGAGAATACGATAATAAAAAATAGGGTATTGAATCAATTTGGAGTGAGAGTGCAAGATTTGCGGATCATGAAAAATAATAGTCATATGCCAATAAAAGATATAGCCTCTATGGTATTCAAAAACAGTATCCACATCCGAAGTCATTTTACCGAGAATCTATGCCTCGTCAGTGTACATCTAGTTGCAATAAACTCTTGGTTCCATGACTCAAATAAGAATACGGTACCAAATACCCTATCTACTCTATCCCGTATTGACATAATAATTCAAAAATTAAATAGGACAATTAAGACATAGTTTGAATAATATTTGACAACCTACGCTTACTTGAAATTATTTCAACTTAGGGATCATACCACGCCAGTGCGCGGCTGGCTGCAATGAACCCGCGGTATTCATAATTAAAATAAAAGGGGACAGTGCACATCTGCCTTGCCATTGTAAGTCATCGAAAAATTATTTCAACTATATCCATAAGAATCTCAAGGAGCTTCTAGAAATTCAAACAAGTTACAAGATAATCAAGATAGAAAAAGTGTAAGTATTTGTACTATAAGTCTTAATTCTTGAAAATAGAATAATTGATTAGGGAGGAAATAACTGAAGATAAGAGAATTATAAACATACATTCTAATCTTTATCTCATGGATATTTAAATGATTGAAGGAAAAGTTTAGATGAAATAAACTAACACGAGATTCATATATATATAACAGAGACAAAATAATAAAATATGGTAAAACATGAAATAAGTAATTAATTCAAACCTTACGATATGAGGATAAAAAAAAGGGCAAAAAAATTTTTTTAACAATTTATCAAGGTTAGAGCAGGAATTCTAGGAAGACCTAACTTACCAAGCAAATAGTCTACCCACCTTTGATCCTACCATCGTATCAAATATCTAATAGGGTTTAGAATTCAATAAATCATTGGCTAAATCACATGGCCTAATTAGCAACCTTAACTACCTAACGGTCAAATTGAATAAGGAACTCATAGTTCTAGTCATTCTCTAAAATTAAATCAATCCTAATTGTGAATGAGCAATTTTCTAGTCGCAGGCTTGCAGTAGTACAACTAAGTTAAGTACTACCACAAGTTCGTAATCTTTTACAAAAATTAACGTGCATAGGCCACCATAAAAACTTGTCACAACCCGCACCCACTTTTCGGAATACGAGTGCGTGTCCAAGCCAAGCCTACATTGCAGTATCGGTGGTAGTACACTGTCTAGCCCATAGTAAATAAAATGCTCATAGGTACTAAATGCTCATTCACAACAACTAAATCAACTTTACAAATTTAGAAGTTTTACATTTGAAGAAGAATATAAGCTTCTACAATTATAGAAAACTATCACACATCTAACTAGTCTTCCATGGTTTGGCCTCCGAGTCTCTATCTCCAACCGTATGGTCCATAGCGCAAAAGTAGGCACGTCATCCTCACCTATAACAACGATCCAGTCAGAAAAGGAGCAAAGTACAACCATATTGCAGTCAATATTGTTAGCCCAAAATAAGTTAGAATAATGAGAAACAATGATGGCAAAGAATATATAAACAATTAGCAAGGTATAAACTAGCAAGATTTGAACTAGCAAGATATAAACTAGTAAGACAGGAACTAGATAAACGAACAATGGAAACAACTACGTGCGTGTGAAATACCTTTTAATACGTGAACGGCTGGGCTAATACGACACATCATACGATAGCTATCCACAATAATAGGGTACGGCTAACTCATACGTGGGGTGTATGACTTAGCTATCCATAATAACAATATTTGGGTTTGTTCACGTACTTACCGAATATTTCTCCTCCCCACTCACTAACAATCAATAACAGTCAACGATACACTAAGAAGGATACAATAACTACGGTGTTCCAATCGTGTCTAAATGAAATATCAAGCAATGTCTTAATGGGATATCAAACAAGGAAATGATAGAGAAAATGTTATAATGAACTAAAACATAATACAATATTGTACTTGTCTGAATCCTTGCACAAACTGTAGTCACAAGTCGAGGATGCAAGGAACGTCGATCTATAAGCTATAAACCCATATCGCACGTCGTACCATGAACCGTGCACGAAAACCACAAGTCAATTCTAATATTCTAACTCTAAAATCATGGAACAGGTGGCTAATTGGTTAACTAATCTAATAATAGTTAATTCTAGATAAATTAATAAAAATCTAATTTAACCTATAATAATCTGAAATAGCATCTAAACTAGGAAGTTTTGGCCACAAAAAGTCATGTTTCTAATTTTGGAAACTATGGCACACAAATCGAGGCATGTTATTGACTATCTAGTCAAACATCATGAACTTAAGATTTTGAAAGTAAACCTTGGTAGATTTCAGTGCCATGAGTGCGCTCGAATCGACCGTGCCGCAAAATCATGCTTTGGTCAAAAGATATCGCCGTTATGGCTAACCGTGACCAAAACGATGATTTACCGATCAATTCTGCGTTCAACTGAATAACTAAAATATCAAAAAAATCTCTTAAATTTTGGGAAAATTTTGCATCGAAGATCATCATGTTAGCTTTCCAAAACTTCAAACGGATCGTAAATCAGAGTTCGTGATCTCTCAGGATCTCGAAAACCGTACAATGTCTCGAGTTTTGGACAATAAACACTCACAGAATTCTCAAGAAATCCAAGATCAAAATATTCGAAAATAAATTATAAATTATGGAATTTTACCTCAATATGAATTCAACAAAAAAATGGCACGATAAAATCACGTCAGGGTTAACGGCGATCGCTCCGGAAAGTCGGTTCCAAAGAGCAACTCTCTCAAAACGTCCAAGTAAATATTAGGGTTTACGAAATACTTTAATATATATATGAGAGAGAAAGAGGCAGTTACTGTAGCTGTAGTTGGCGCCGAAAGGTGGGCCCCGCAGGGTGGATGATTGGGTAATTATTTATTTAATTCAAAAAATCATTTAAAATTTATTTTAAGTCCAAATAAATCAAAATAAATTGAAGAAAAATGTAAAAAATTCTTAGAAAATTCTAGAAAATATTTCTAAGTGTCTAGAATCTAAAATAAAATATTTTAACACAAAATATCAACGTGCGACCTCACAGTAAATTTCAAAAGCCTATAAAATATAAATTCTATATGTTTTAATTATCTAAAAATTCTCAAAAATTCTAAAAAATCCAGAAAAATCCTAGAATATTTTAGAAAATATGTTTATTTATCTAGAGCCAAAATAAAAATATTCGGTCCAGAATAGTCCCGAATGACCTTACAGTAAATCCTATAATTCCTTAAAAATAATAAACCTTAAATATTAAATACCTAAAATATCCAAAAATTATTAAAAAATATATAAAATAGCTAAATAATACATATATAAACTATCTAGAGGACATATGACCTTAATATGATCATAGCTCACCTACAAGATTCGGCATGACTCCCAATGATCATAAACAAATAAACTTAAAATTTTTAAAATTTGGGAAGTGGGCTTACAGACGTGTCCTACACTAGTGTCTGAAAACCATGAGGCAGAGTCAGAAGAGTTAGATTGCTTCTCTTTGTCAGACTCAAAAGCATCTGGAGTCGTGATCTGCAAAGTGTAGCCCAACCCATGTTTTGTTTTACTGCAGTATTGTAGTGACTTTCCTTTTGGAGCAGGGATATAAATAGGAGTTTACCTTTCCCTACCACCGTTGAGGCCAATTTTGAAATTGTAGCCCATCTTTTGGATGATCTTCGATTGTTGACTGTAACAACGTAGTTGAAGTCGCCCACTATCGTTATTTTTAACCTCGCTATCGAACATAGCCTTTTGATGCAATCCTTTGCTGAAGAGGATAGCATGTTCATCCTTCTTCCGGAAAGGAACTAGAAAGAATGAATCTTGTGCTGATTCAAGTGATATTTCGTCTTGAAGAGGTTGAACTGCTCATAATATAAGAGGTTCAAAGTTATCTAGGATTTCTAGATAACATCGAGCATAATAATTAACATCAGTATACTGCAAATGAGATGCTACTTTATTCATAATTACATCACCATTTACAACAGGGCTCTTGATCTTAGCCGATGGCTTGCTAAGATTGATAACCAGAGGAGGAGAAGAAGAAGGTTTGTTACGACGAAGGTCAATAACAAGTGGCTCAGAAGAAGTGAGCTCCCTATGCTTCGTCTTCTCGATAAGAGGATGTTTGACGAAAGAAAAGAGATGGATGTTCAGAGTTTGAGAAGATGAAGGATGAGAGGTACGTCCTTTGATCAGAATCACAAGGACATCATTTGTATTATCCTTCTGATCTTTCTCAGTGTCCATGGCTAGTACGACTTTCATGAACTCTTCTTTGTACATCCTGGAGCTAGTAAAATATGCTTCGACGCCCCAGAAGGGATTAAGATCAGCCACTTCCTTTCGGACTTCTCCATTGTCATCCACATATTTGAAGCATTGGTGGAGAATAGAGGGCACAATGTTGTATTCATGCAATCATGGTCTTCCTAACAAAGCATTGTAGGATCCATGATTGTCAATCACATAAAAGGTGACATTTGTGCGAAGATTATCGATTTGAACTTTCAGACGAATCTTTCCCAGTGGTTCACTTCTTCCGGAATTGAATTCTAGAATAGTTGTGATTGTTGTAGAGAGATTATGGAATGGGATCTTTAGTGCATCCAGTAGAGTCTTCGGCATAATGCTGAGTACAGTCCAGGGTCAATTAGGATGCGATTGACTTTCATTGTATCGACATATCCCGTAAAATAGAGAGGCCGATCATGTCGATTATCTTCCAAAAGCATGTAATTCAGCGTGAAGGTGATATTGGAAATCTGCTCCATCACACTATGACAGTGAAAACATGCCACAGGTTCCTCATCTAGCTTCTTGAGGTGTGCCAGACAAGGGTCGGCTTGCATTAAAGCTTCGCTTAGTGTTTCTCGAGTTTTCCTTGAAAGACGAAGGAGCTCAAAAATTGACAACCTCGTTGGAGTATTGGCTAGCTGAGCCAATATATCGAAGTTATACGACTTCTCAAGTCCAAAAGGTGGATTTTTCTTCAATATTTTATCGAAGCAAACTGGCTATTTGCCTTTGTCGACGGCTGTTGGTTTGGGAGGAGTCGGTTCCACTGGAGGTGATGAAGTTGATGGAACATTGACAGCATACAAAGAAGATGTTAAAAGGGCAATAGGGATTGGAGGTAGAATAACTGCATTCTCTTGTCCCTCTGGATAGTCGCTGAGGTAGAGTCTCCCAGATCTGGTACCGGTCATAGCTTCCTCTTCTGGAGCTGGTGAGAAGGAAACCATATTGTAGTTCTTCATCCAAAGCTTGTTTCTCGATGACTTCTTCTGAAGCGACAAAGAATTTGTCTATAATCCTAAGCCAACACGAGACTGGTTGAGCTGAAGGCATAAAAAAAAGGTATAGGAGACCCCTTCCCATCATTCAAGCCAAAGGCTTTCTGCAGGTCATATCCCATCTTTGTCATCAATTCACGAGACTATTAACTATATAGATAGAATACTGGCGGGTAATTGACTTCTGGGTTTGGTAGTATTATCCCAGAAGAAGAAAGTGAATCAGTCGTAGGATAAAGGCAACATTCAAAGGTGAAAGATGATGACCACCTAGTGAAGTCATGTCACTTGTATTTGGTTGTCTTTCTAGATTTTGTAGACGAAGCAGGCGTCTCGAAATCAGTAACCAAATCAAGATGGGTCTACATGATTTCCCCTTTGTCGGTGGATAGAGGGACAAGACCGTCACTTCGTTGCTGGTGGAAGGTTGACGATCTCTAGAGTAGCTTTCGGGATAGGGACAACTCCATCCTACACAAGTTGAGTAGGAAAATCGTCGAACTGTAGAGAGACAACATTGGCAGTCACAGTCTTCTCATCTGCTGGAGAGTGATTGCACTGGCATTAATCAGCTCATGGATCTTTTCTTTGAGCACGTAACACGCCCTAGTTGAGTGTCCTATGAACCTGTGATACACACAGTATTTAGGATTGTCAGTTTTACCTACTTTATCTAGCCGTTTTGCTTCGGGCAGTAGAAGCTTATTGCTTTTGATCAGACAATCAAATATACTTACGATGCCGTCCTCGTCAAAGGAATATTCCTTCATAGGATGCTGTGCTCTCTGTGGACATGCCGTCGTAGTAGGTATTGACTAACCCATGTTAATAGCTAAAGCTTCTTTGCCTTTCACATTAATGGCTAAAGCTTCATTGTTCTTGTGGTTGTTCTGACGACCACCGCTGCTGGGATGTTCATCTTTATCAAGATTAGGCATCTGGATGCCTAGTTGTTTGGAGTTGTCAGCACTGTCTTCGGCTGCCCTAGCACTTACTATGAAGGAGGACCAGTCTTGAAATTGTGTGGGTCCATTCCACATGCTGACTATAGGTAACAAGTTTAATTTGCAAGTACTTATAGTCAGTGCATCTGGAGTATCCAGAGGTATTTTGAGTGCCTCTCGACGAAAGCGCTCAATAAAACGTTCAGCAGTTTCAATATGCCGTTGCTTGATTTTGATAAGGCCGATATGGTCATGTTAATTGTTCCCTCATAAAATCGTTCCAGGAACATTTGCTTGAATCCTGAGAAAGGTTATGCAACCATCTGGCAAGCTACGATACCAGTCATAGGTTGCACCTACTAAACACCTAACGATTACTCTAGTGAATAGAGCATCGTTTGGCTGGAGCGGGTCAGTCATCACCTCAAAGTGATTGAGGTATTGATTAGGAGATGAACTGTCGTCAAAAAGCATGATGGTTGGTGGCTTATATTTGGATGAAAATGGAACTTCCTTCCACTCTATAGAGTAGGGTTGTTTGATCCCAAGTTTCTGCAAACCGTCTTTCTGCTTGAAGCTTCAAAATGATTGTGCAGAAGTTTCACTATCTCAATAGTGTCCCCTGATGCTTCGGGAGCAGTAGACTGATTCGATGTATTAGGAGGCGGGACTGCATGATAAGTACCACCTCCAGTACCAGAATGACTTGGAGCTTGCAAGGTAGCATTGTGAGGAGACTGTACCCCAGACCGATATTAGCAGGGGCAGATATAGTACCCCTCTCCTCGCGGTCCACTATGTAATACCTACGGCTTGCTGACTCAGTCTTGAACTGAGTGTTTGGGAAAACCTTTGCCGGAATCGATTGATCACGGATGAAATGCAATGAACCTTTCCAATTGATGGATTGACTTCTATTGAAATGAATCCAAGAGTTTTGTTGGATGTTTTCTTTCGCTGCTTGGTTTTGATGAATGTGTTTTCGTGTTGGTTTTCGATGATTGGTTTTCATTGTTCGCTTTCATCGCATTTCGCATTCATTCCGAATCTTGAGAGAAAGAGACGAAGTATGCTAATCAACTGTTTGTGCCATTGTAGGCCGCGTGAATTATTCGTGAACGGCGCGTGAAGTCCCTCCTTCTCTCTACTAAGATTCATCTCGGTGAGTTGCTTGAACCGGGCTTGCATTTATTTGTACGCCCTAATGAAAAAATGATCTCTAGTCCACTCTGTTGCCTTGTCCCTGTGATCAACGATACCTCAATAACAAAAGATAAGAGAAGATAATAAATGAATCACTTGTAAGATGGAACTGTCGCTTGCTTGCTTCAATATGAACTGTATGCTCTTATGTATTGCCTAAAAGAGATAGCTCGGTATGGAAATCACGGCTTGGCCGTACAAGAAAAAGAAGAGAATGGAAATGTTTACAAGTTGCTAGGCTCCGTGCATAGTAGAATTATCTGATAGCTGCATTCGCATTGGTCTAGACAACTTGTGCACAAGGAGGTAATCTCTCGATCGATTCTGGGGACACCTGGAGTCGATCGGCCTAGGAGAGAACAGGACACTTGGGGCTAGAAGTCCCCGCAGTAAAAAGGGTGTTAGTCTATTAGTAGTTGGGCAGGAAGTTCCGATTGCTAGTAATGGGAATACCCATGGACCACAATAGTTAGGTTCATGCATATAGACAGGGATTTATTGCTAGCCTAACATGCAGGGACGGAACATGAGTATGCTTTACATATATGCAAATTGTGCTAACCTGTTTTGTGCAGGGATGACTGTCGGCGTTGGTAAGTTGGTTATGAATATTCTGCTGTCATGTTTCTTATGAATTGTTAAAAAGAACCTAGACAAGTAGAAAGAGCACTAGTAAATATGTAGCTTCACATGTTGAATTAGTGCAGATATTTGTGAGTTTCGGCAAAGAGCCGCTCGCCAGTACATGATGTGTGCTGACCCACGTTGTGGGCATCCTTTTCAGAAAGCAAAAGGAGACAGGAGGATTTCAAGGAGGCACTAAAGCTCGTCTAGCCCAGTAGAGCTGCGGACTGCCTCGAAGCTTTCTTTTCATTTCAAGTCAAGTTCAAGTTTCTTTTCCTTCTGAAGGTGTCTTTCAATTCCAGCTTGTAATAAAGGGATATCATGTATGGGCATTGTGGCTAATTTCAAAAGAGTGTTTCAAAGAGAATCCTGTAGCCAAATTATAAGGCAAATCTGAGTTCACAAAGCTTTGTACTTGTATTCCAATCAAGCTATGAATAAAAGAAAGTATTTCCATTTCAAATCTCTGTGTCCAATATTTGGTTTTCTGCAATGGGTGCGTGCGTGTGTTTTGCTTAACTAATGGGTGCGTGCGTATGTTTTTGCTTGACTAGTTGTTTTGTGCAGGTACATGGCCTTGTGCAAGCATAATTTAGGCTTGCACGGCATCATGCCTTAGCGAGGACGATCGATACCGCAGGGATCCAGGCAAGACGGACGACCCTAGCGGGATCGGGGCGTGACAAAGTGGTATCAAAGCACAGCTTTACGTCCTTGGTCTCTTACAAATATCGATTTTGAAAAAGTATATAAAGTACTTTGACGGCTTTCAAAAGTGTCCCAATTTTGAGTTATGAAAACCAATGCCCCATACAATAAGTCCATAATATTTTATGAGACTGACAGAAGTTATACTATTTTTTAGAGAAATGGCTACTCCTCGTCCATCTGGCTCGACCGATGCGGTAGAACGGATCATGACAATGTTGGAGTTACAGAGACAGGACAATGAGGAACGAAATCAGATACATCAGGCCCAAGCGGAGGCCCAACAAAGGCAGTTGGATGCCTTGACCCAGCTTGTCACGGCGCTTGCGGCAAATCGAGATGCCACCGCAACGACGAAACCAACGAAAATGCCAGAGATCGAGCCCGTAGAGGGTGATGAGCCCCAGCCAGCACAAAGGCACACTGTTTATAGGCCAAAGGACTTCTTGGACGCGAAACCTCCGAAATTTGAAGGCAGGACGTCATCCGACAAGGTGATGGACTGGATTGATAAAGTGGAGAGTCTGTTCGCGTTCATAGGAGTTCCCAGCAGCAAGAAGGTAGTTTGTGTCGTTATGCTCCTACGGCTGCGGACAAAGGATTGGTGGAAGACGAAGAAGCCGGCGCTGCTCGCAACGGCTAGAAATGGAAAGATCTCATGGGCCTTGTTCAAGAAGGCGTTTCTGGATCAATATCTGCCTCCAGCCATGAGCAAGAAGATGGAGGATGACTTCATCACACTGAAACAGAGAGATATGTCCGTGGAGGACTATGAGTCTGAATTTGCTAAGCTAACAAATTTTGTCGCTGTTTTACTTCCCACAGAACAGACTCGCATAAATCGATTCGTTGATGGTCTGAATGACGACATCCAGTTAAGTGTGCTGAATCGAGAATGCGGGTCCTATTCTCAAGCCTTTGAGGCGGCGCTACAGGTGGAACAGTTCCAGCAGAAGAAGGCGTCAGCAAAGACGCAGAACAGTCGCAACCAGCCCGCTAAAAGATATCACGACGGGAAGAAAAAGACTGACGGAGAAAAGAAGACTGGCGGGGAACAATATAATAAGCCCGTGTGCGCTTTCTGCGGTAGGCATGGACACACAAAGGAAGTTTACCGTTCTGCCAACGGAGAGTGTTTCAACTGTGGTCAAAAGGGCTACCGTGCTATAAATTGCCAGAATAAGAGAGTTCGGCAGCTGAACACCAACGACACTGATGAGCGTGGGCAGCTGCCAGGCCCACCGCCCCTTCGAGACCATCCGCACAACCAGCCACAGCGGACCAATGCGTGCGTCTACAATCTCTCCACGTTGCTTGATCCAGAATACAACACTAGTGGAGGTGAGTTTTGTTTCTTAAGTTTTGAGGACAAAACTTTTTCTCAGTGGGTTATTATGTAGTGCCCCGCTCCTCGCGGTCCACTATGTAATACCTACGGCTTGCTGACTCAGTCTTGAACTGAGTGTTTGGGGAAACCTTTGCCGGTATCGATTGATCACGGATGAAATGTAATGAACCTTTCCAATTGATGGATTGACTTCTATTGAAATGAATCCAAGAGTTTTGTTGGATGTTTTCTTTCGCTGCTTGGTTTTGATGAATGCGTTTTCGTGTTGATTTTCGATGATTGGTTTTCATTATTCGCTTTCATCGTATTTCGCATTCATTCCGAAGCTTGAGAGAAAGAGACGAAGTATGCTAATCAACTGTTGGTGCCATTGTAGATCGCGTGAATTGTTCGTGAACGGCGCGTGAAGTCCCTCCTTCTCTCTACTAAGATTCATCTCGGTGAGTTGCTTGAACCGGGCTTGCATTTATTTATACGCCCTAATAAAAAAATGATCTCTAGTCCACTCTGTTGCCTTGTCCCTGTGATCAACGATACCTCAATAACAAAAGATAAGAGAAGATAATAAATAAATCACTTGTAAGATGGAACTGTCGCTTGCTTGCTTCAATATGAACTGTATGCTCTTATGTATTGCCTAAAAGAGATAGCTCGGTATGGAAATCACGGCTTAGCCGTGCAAGAAGAAGAAGAGAATGGAAATGTTTATAAGTTGCTAGGCTCGTGCATAGTAGAATTATCTGATAGCTGCATTCGCATTGGTCTAGACAACTTGTGCACAAGGAGGTAATCTCTCGATCGATTCTGGGGGCACCTGGAGTCGATCGGCCTAGGAGAGAACAGGACACTTGGGGCTAGAAGTCCCCACGGTAAAAAGGGTGTTAGTCTATTAGTAGTTGGGCAGGAAGTTCCGATTGCTAGTAATGGGAATACCCATGGACCACAATAGTTAGGTTCATGCATATAGACAGGGATTTATTGCTAGCCTAACATGCAGGGACGGAACATGAGTATGCTTTACATATATGCAAATTGTGCTAACCTGTTTTGTGCAGGGATGACTGTCGGCGTTGGTAAGTTGGTTATGAATATTCTGCTGTCATGTTTCTTATGAATTGTTAAAAAGAACCTAGACAAGTAGAAAGAGCACTAGTAAATATGTAGGTTCACATGTTGAATTAGTGTAGATATTTATAAGTTTTGGCGAAGAGCCGCTCGCGAGTACATGATGTGTGCTGACCCACGTTGTGGGCATCCTTTTCAGAAAGCAAAAGGAGACAGGGGGATTTCAAGGAGGCACTAAAGCTCGTCTAGCCCAGTAGAGCTGCGGACTGCCTCGAAGCTTTCTTTTCATTTCAAGTCAAGTTCAAGTTTCTTTTCCTTCTGAAGGTGTCTTTCAATTCCAGCTTGTAATAAAGGGATATCATGTATGGGCATTGTGGCTAATTTCAAAAGAGTGTTTCAAAGAGAATCCTGTAGCCAAATTATAAGGCAAATCTGAGTTCACAAAGCTTTGTACTTGTATTCCAATCAAGCTATGAATAAAAGAAAGTATTTCCATTTCAAATCTCAGTGTCCAATATTTTGTTTTCTGCAATGGGTGCGTGCGTGTGTTTTGCTTAACTAATGGGTGCGTGCGTGTGTTTTTGCTTGACTAGTTGTTTTGTGCAGGTACATGGCCTTGTGCAAGCGCAACTTAGGCTTGCACGGCATCACGCCTTAGCGAGGACGACCGATCCCGCAGGGATCTAGGCAAGACGGACGACCCTAGTGGGATCGGGGCATGACAGCAGATGCTGCTATGTATTCTTGGGTTAGAATCAGATTCACAACCGGCGGAACAATGTGTTGTGCCATGATCACAGCATACATACTTGTCATCATTTCGGCCATGTTCTTCAAGTTGGCCTCTAAAGCGACGATCCTCTGCTCCTGACTGCCGGAGCTGGATGCATCTTGTTCTTCGTCAGTGACATAGGCAGTCACTTCTCTGGCCACCGAAGAAGAGCTGGTGGAAAAGATGGTCCGTTCAGAGCCTTCACTATCGACATCGATATCATGCAAGGAACTACCCCTAGGATGAAGAGTGGGAAGATTCCTTTGATCAAGGAAATCTTGATCTGAATTAGGAAGATTCCTTCGACTGATTATTTCTTTGTCAGAAGAAAGATTCCTTTGATCGAATGTCTCTCGGCTTCTTGATTTGGTATGTTGGTAGAATCCTTCGCTGGAGTCACGGATTCGATCATGGTATTGTTGACTAGGGTTGTGGGCTGCATTATGTCTTGGACATTTTGTATCCCAGTGCTTCGAGATGTCATATTGACTGAAGCATACGACAATTCATCTTTGTCCACCATCAAAAGTTTAGGAGTCCGAGTGTAGTTCAAACGGTCGAAGATAGACCGTTTAGCTGACTGGCAGCAACATTTGATCACTACTTTGTGGTGGTGATTACAGTGATGTTCCTGATGCGGAGTTACAGATGGACGAGACGGTCATGTAATCTTCCATTTTTGTACAAAAAGTTCGCGAAGATCTGTTACAGTGACAGGATAAGGAGAAGTCGAAGGTACATATTCCTTAATGATGTTAGGAACAAGATTTTGATTCTTGAGGTGTCTTGCTCCCTGTGTATACCGAGAAGTACTAACTTCATTGTCATATGTGAGAGGATTCTTGATTTGAGAAACCCTACCGGTGCTCAACTTGACAGGTGGCACAGATTGTTCTTGATGTATGTTTGATATTTTCCTGCGCTGGTTAAGGTAGGCGCGCATGTTAGGGTTGTGCACCACCTGGCTGTCTGTTTGAGACACCCTTAGTTTACCCTGCTTTGTTCTTGAAATATGCAGGGTAGGAAGATCCTGGCTCTGGCTTGATTGGCATTGACCATAAGGAGTGGACAGGATGCCCTGTTGTTCTGAGCTACCTGTTCCAGCGTATTTAGTACAGCGTAGATGAGCAGTAGAAAAAGAACTTCGAGCAGAGTTTAGTTTCTTGGCATTAATTTGATTATCTTTGCCAAGAGAAGTAGACCTTCTACTCGAAAGCATTCTTGCATTGACTGGCACGGAGGCACAATCAGATGCATTTTCTACCGAGTCCAGGATTGGAGAATGATAAGGAGAGACCATAGGGCGCTTTCCTTTGTTCTTTGTAGGGGCAGTGGTGATTAACTTCTCCATAAAGTTTAGAACTAGGGAGGAAGAGGGATTGGCCATGCGACACTGTCCCCTGATTGGTGCCTGGGTAGTGATTGGCACACCCTCTACCAATTTCAAAATTGGTGAGGAAAAAGAAGTGGCCATGTGGCGCTGTCCTTTAGTTGGTGTCTGGGCAGTGATTGGCGCACCCTCTATCGAGTTTAGAACTAGGGAGGAAGAAGAAGTGGCCATGTGGCATTGTCCCTTGGTTGGCGCCAGGGCAGTGGCTTGAGCACTCTCTACCAATTTCAAAATTGGTGAGAAAGAGGAACTAGCTACAGAGTTTTTCTTCAAGCTTGGTGCAGGAGTCATGATTGGTGCACTGGAGGACTTCAAAGTCCAGACAGCGCGCGCCCCGTACTTGGCAGTAATAGTGGTGCGCTTGGCACCCCCTATGCCAATCATGAATTCGTAGGCAGTTTGGACGACTTGCAAGACTAAAGTCTTCTGCGTCGTGCCGACCGACGCAACATCACATTGAGT
Source organism: Iris pallida (assembly GCA_029216955.1). Taxonomy (NCBI): domain Eukaryota; kingdom Viridiplantae; phylum Streptophyta; class Magnoliopsida; order Asparagales; family Iridaceae; genus Iris; species Iris pallida. Next base: position 167,600 of record JANAVB010032561.1, read on the forward strand.
TGTCACTTTCTCGTCGAAGGAGAAAGTTGTCTCCAGCAGAGTCGCCATTTTGTTTATAAAAATAAAAGTGTGATAACAAACTAAGAAAAGAGTACAAGAGTATAATTGATTTCTGGGGAAGTATAACTATAGGAATCTGATTAGAATACGATCACTTTATCCCTTGGACGATGCAATATCGAAGAAGATAGCCTTTGGAGAGTGCTGCAGCAAGTGCTCAGGAGATTATCATCATTAGTCCTTTGAAAATGATTTGGAACTCTATTTATAGAGTTTTGAGATAACTGTTAAGTAGTTATCCTGGTTGGCGCACACTGCAATTGGTGCGCCATTCATCCTTTAGCGCAAACGGTTGGTTTAACAGCTTGGATGCGTGGCATGCTGTGATTGACATGCGCTTGGTCATGGACAGTGTCATAAACATGTTCTTTGAGATTAGTGACATGTGTGCCATGTTATCCAACTGCTTCAGGATGATTTTATCAGATAGCGCCAACTGCTAGGTAGCGCCAGGCGCTACTTGCTATTTTATGAGTTTCTGAAGGATGTGGTGTCATTGATTACCACGTGCCAACAGCAGATGGTGCGAGACAGTTATTGCTCATTTATGATGAATCTGCCACGTCTGACAAAATCTTCTTGAGCGCTATGCGCTCGGGATTCGAACGGATTTCTTGACTGACGTGCTGTCAGTCATAATGATAAATGTTTACATAATGATAACTGTTTAGCTTCTCTGAGAAGATGGCCACGTGGCAAGCGGCGCCACTTGATGACCAGCGTCTATTAATGTCCTGTGCCATCAAATGTCTGGCGCCACTTGATGATTTAATTGATGGCACTATTTATGAGTAGCGCCTGATGCTGATTGTACTTTTTAAGTTTCTACATAGCCAAAGCTTCCTCTCCTAGTGCTCCTTGCCACCAAGCTCCTATGCTCCTCCAAGGAATGGAAATGATGAGGATTGGAAAGGATTTGAGGGAATTTGGATGAGAGAATAATCAATTTGGGAAAGAACACCTAAAAGGAACTTAATGGCACAAATGAAGAGGAAAGCTCTCTCTCTATAGCTAGGGTCGGCCGTGTCTACCCGTTTTATGCAAATGTACAATATGTAAAATGCACTTCCAAGTTGTCATGATGGCTAATCAAATTAATAGAAGCTTCTAATTCTAATTAGGTAATTAATCTAATCATTATCCATTAAATGGAATGACTTAATGGAGCCTAATTGGGTCTAGTCTAAAGTGTTGGTCCATGTGTCATGTCTATTCTAATCGGGTTCACTAATCAAGAGTTCAATAAACAGGCCATTCCACTAACTATAATAACTATCACCCTAATTATTGAGTCAACCAACTAATACATTGGATGCACTAATTGGGTCATGTCAAGTCTAATTGGGTTCACTAGCATTAGGTATAATCAATAGGCTACTCCACTAATCAATAATCTATATATATATATATATATATATATATATATATATATATATATATATATATATATATATATATATATATATATATATATACTTGTGGTCTAACGACGGTGATTGAAACTGGGAGAGGGTGAGTACGTGGCTCGGAGAGGAGGCTACTCTCGCTTTAGCCGCCTCTGGCATGGTGGTTGGCTCGATCCCCGACTTCATTCGGTGGTCATTGACGGCTAATGGCTCATTCTCCCTCGCTTCGGCACGTCACGCGGCCCGCGGGACCGGTCTGCCATCATCTATCGTAGCTTGTTTCTGGCATTCTTGTATCCCTAAAAAGTGGTCTATTTTGCTTTGGAGAGCGTTTCACAAGAAACTTCCAACCGACGACGTCCTCACCTCTATAGGCTTCAGTTTAGCTTCAGCTTGTCATTGTTGCTCGGAGTGCCGGCCTGAATCTGCGGACCATATTCTCCCGACGGGCGATCTGGCCTCCGAGGTGTGGCTTAGGTTCTCTTCTTCTTGCCTCCCAGACTCGGTCAATAAGGGTTTAACGATCTTCTTGCCACCTGGGGAAAAGCATCTCACGGCCACCAGATCGTCGTAGCTGCCATCATATGGGTCATCTGGATGAATCGTAACAAATACAGATATGAAGGTCACGGTACTACTCTGCTCAACTGATTTTTGAGGTCAACAGACAGATCCACAAGGTTAACAGATATTGCAAGCACGTCAAGGAGAGCTTCTGGAACTCCCTGAACCGCTGAGTTTGTTGTTTTGTTTGAGGTGTTAGGCCTCCGAGGGCACCTCTTTTTGCTTCCCTGCTCTTTTACTTTCTGGTTTCGAGCTTACTTGTAAAGGCTACGGCATTTTGCGCCTTTATATGTATATATGATATGGATGTTTGAATATATATATATATATATATATATATATATATATATATATATATATATATATATATATATATTAAAATTAATCACAAAATAGAATAATAATATAGAATAACAAAAAATACCCTTCTCTAGAAAAGTGGTAGTTATAATCGTACCCCACTTAGAAAAAATTTATCCTCGAAATTAAAGGATGGCAGTAGGCATGAATGAAAGAATATCCCATGGTTCAAAGATAGGGTATCTCTCACACATCTCGTCTCTTCTCTTCCATATCCTACTCATAAACCTCATTATAGTAAAAATCCTATCTAGTCATGGTCTAAGAAAGTTCTACCTAAAATCATAAAATATACATTTCTGTTGAAAGAGAACATTCTCACATGCATGATTATGGTCTCTATCTGTCGTGATATTACAATCTCTATCAGGGTTACTACTAACTAGACTATAGCACAACATTACATATAATAATAAGATACTATAACATCATATAGATCAATGGATGGAAGGAATAAGAAGCTAAAAACCTACTAACCAAACTTCTATTGCATCGGTCCCTCGATCGTCAGTGCAAAAGTCCAGCCCAGATGGGGTGTCTCCCTCTACTGAGGCTGGCATTTACGGTGCCAGAGGTGGCTTAGCTGGACCTCGCTAATCTGGTGCTCCACCAAAAGGAGGTACAGCGGGACAATCTAGCATCTTGTGCGTAGCTGAGCCACAAAACAGGCACAACCCCTTCCTCTTACTACAGTCAGTCTGCACATGCCCCAACCACTTATAGTATGAATAGGTAGGCACCTGCTCAACTGGCCCCTACTTAGCAAGAATCCAAACTGGAATATATGGCATGAGCTGAATTTTTGGGCGTTGATGAGGCTCAGGGTAGATGTTTCACATATCCCTCTTAAGACTAGGCTCTACTTCTCAAGAATATACCAGGTCCCACAACTGCTGGATCCTCTGACTCTGCTCTCTCAGGATCTCAGTTTGAAATCTCTGAGTTCTATCATATTCTGGAGGAGTCCAAATATCTGAGTCCCATTAGTGGACAAGCCTCCTAAGAATATGGTATATGGTATCACTCCATGTCACGCCCCAGAACCAGAATACTAGAGAGCGGGGGACAGACACAGCCAGCTACGTATATAGATGTGTAATCCATCTCGACATACGGTCACGGCTGTCAAGATGCATGAGGGTTTATCTACAAGCCATCAGTCTCCTATGGTCAAGAACAAGCCTAGTGTCTCAATCTCAAGCAAGTAAATACATGTTACAAGATAGTAGATCATCAGACATACAAGGTAAGGCGCCCCAAACATTACAAATTCGGATGATCATGAAGCTAGTCATACGAAATGTGAAGACTAGCAAGAGTTTCAGTCATACATGATCAACCCTAGGATTTATCAATCATGTTATAGCCCGTAGGCAGACAAAAGTATAAGTTTCAACACGAGCTAACACTTGCTCGGCGGCTAAACGTCTCAAAAGAATATATTTTTTACAATAGAGCGGGAGAGCAAAATAAAACTCACGCGTTGCCAGGGTTACGTCTGGTGTTCACCATCTAGCTGGAAGGCTGGGAGATCCTCGGGTCCTACTCCGAAATCTGGCCATACAAAACCAGCTGGGTCAGACCCCAGAAAGAGCAAGTGCTACAAGGGAGGCTTCACTTAAGAACTAAAACCAGCATATTAGCACATGAGACATAAAGGATAATAAAAGACATGAGTTAGAGAAAAATAAGATGATAAACGATAAGACGACTAAAGTACCATTCCGGTAGCCAAGTTACAACCCGTAAACCAAACAAGGACCGAGGTTGTAACACTTCACCTAAACAGAGCTTAGTCTCCAACCAATTAACGACAAGAGTAAAGCATGAACAAGCATGTGCTGAAATAATCATAGACTGGCATTATTTAGACAAGACTAGACTGGACTACATCCATCAATCACGGCCAAGCAAAGAGTACGACTTGATACTTTAACTAGCTAGGGTTATCACAAGCCTAGTTACTAGCAAGATGCAATGAGATGTTCCAACAGTCACAGGCCCTGCAGCTATCCAGGTTATCCGGGCAAGGTTGATTACCAAAGTTATCCAGAATTATTAGATGGCTTAGAGTGCAACACATAACAGTGTGCCTTGTACTTGTTTCATGAGTGTGTCCCACATGACAGTGGACTGGAAATGTTCCCTACTCGACGGCAAGCTACAAGTCCATCAGGTGTGTCCGGAATAACGAGTTCGCTTGTAACTGGGAAATTCTCCCTTATTAACCTTAGTCAAATTCAGTATGAATCCCTGACTGTGGTAACCAGGAACTCATATCCTAGACATGATGCAAGACGAGACTAGACTGGTAGCTTGTACAAACAAGTTTCAAGCAAGCACCCACGGTGTCAAGACGAGAATTTACTTAGCAAGTTGAGATAGCCGTCGCAACGGCGTCCAATGTTACATGTCATATTTACTTGTCAAGAGTGCGCCGCAATGGGCCACTATCATGTACTGGCCTGTCATGTTCTTGTCTGGAGTGCGCCACGACGGGCCAATGTCATGTTATTACCACGTTCATGTTCATGTATCATGCCGTGTTCACATATCATGTCGTGTACAGATTTTCATGTCAATATTTCTTGTCAATGGTGCGCCACAACGGCCACCATCAAGTGCTATCATTCCATTAATATGTCATGCTCACATCGTGTTCATGTAGAGTTCATATCGAAAAGGATATAAAATGGGTGCAAAAATCAAAAAGGGGAACCTGGGGACATCATGCGCCCAAGGGGGTGCATGCGCCCACACATGGGTCCTAGGGCTATGCGCCCAAAGGGGAAGGGGCAAGTCAGAATGTACTACAAGTCTCGTGGCCATATGTGCCCAAGTCAGGGAGCCATGCGCCCACTATTGGCACAACATGGGTCTATGAATAATGCAAGCCCAAGGTGAGCTATGCGCCCAAGAGGGAGAAGTCTATGCGCCCAAACAAGCATGGAAATGCCTTGAAGGATTACAAGTTAGGGGCTCAAGCACCATCCAGTGTAGGTCATGCGCCCACATGAAGGTCTATGTGCCCCAAACACAAGGGTGTCTATGCGCCCACACATGGACTTATGCGCCCACATGATCTGGCTATGCGCCCACAGAGTTGCACTTCATATTGTGCAACCACTGTTCATCATCTTCTCCAAGTCTTGGCCGAGAGCACAAGTCTTGGAACCCATGATCTTCAAATGATCATAACTCGGTCAAAACACAATGAAATCTGACTTTTCAACAGTCTAAGTTGTGTAAAATCAAATTATCTACCACATAGAACTCTTAGTTTTCGAAAACAAGGTGGTTTACCAGATCAAAACCCAAGAAAACCCTAAAATGGTGCAAAGTTAGATCTACACAAATATATACATGAAATGCATAATGACAATAACTAAAGTAGCTTAGAATGTTGCATAGAAGAGATTAGAATAATAAAATGGAGGGTTCCTTCATGAAGCAAGTTGCACTTGCCTAGGTTTTTTCTTTGGTGGGTGGGAGAAGTAAATGAAGAAGAAGAAGAAGAAGAAGAAGAAATAATGGTGGAGAGAGAAGGTTCGTGGCTTTTAAATGGGGGGGTTAACATGTTGAACCGTGGGAAAATAAACCAAGCCAAACCACAATGAACCAAGTCAAACCATGATATGCCATGATGAACCTAAGCAAGATTAAACCAGTGCTAGGTAGCAAGGCAAGATAAGTAAAAATACGGGTCAGGATTCCGTACACGTATACTGGAAATATGTATAACGGAAAACGGGGGTGACAACTCTACCCACCTTAAAAGAATTCCGTCCTCGAAATTTTAATCTACACTTTTACCCAACTTGACACACCTATATACAAGTCACCAACTACTGCACTATACAAAGAACCTCAGAACTAAGGATGGTGAGCTCTATAAGAACTGAACTAAAGGAACTAGGGTATTTATATTCTGATCTAGTAGGGTGATAGAATAGAATTCAGTGATAGTAGGGTTGAATGACAGAGACGATATATTCAGAACCAATTAAAAATATAATCTGATCATCATACACGTCTACCCGTAATCATGTTACCCATAATCCTTGCCACGCCAATAAGCATAGCTGCGATATAATAGAGTCCATAACTAAGGTATTGTCACGCCCAGTTCCAAAATATATAGGAACACAAGCCATAAGCATGCCAGTTGTACGGTTACAATAAGTATTTCCAATTTAATGGACTTATCCTATAGTACGTTATAAAGTAAACTAAAACTACTCTGTCTCAACTTTGTCACAATCCACATATAGCTAAATAAAATAGAGTGAACGATATGTAATATAGTCGGCGGCCTATAATACACATGCTCGAACAAACTCGAGAATAACATAAGTTTGCAAAACTAGGCTAATGAACAAGATATAACATGAAAGAAAATAGAAAGCATAAGAAAATAATAAACTAACACTACAAGCGATACCTGAACCCTGTAGCTAAGATCATACCATCCACTTGTCTACAATATAATCTTAGCAAATATCGCAAATATACTAGCTTTGGAATCACACAGGTAGGTAAGGAGTGATATTAGCGTCAATTAATATCGCGAATATACTAGCAACCTCACGCCCAATAAAGAGAGTCCGTAGACGATAATGGAATATCCATTAGTATAGCCTATACCAGGGAAAAAGTGAGGCTAATGAGGATAGGGTAATCCCGTACGCATAGTAATAGTATTCCCCACCTAAGAGTAGTATAAGATCATGTCCATAACTCGTACGACTCGTATCTCACATGCAAGTCCTCTAACTAACACAACTAGTCATATAAAATGAACCCTTGTACCCGCTAAGTATTGGGTGTGTGCCAATACCAATATAACTCTCACTCCAAGTGTCGTTTCATAGTCGTATCCAGTCATAGAAGTCATTAAAAACAACACAATGAAGTATACTAGCACACTAGGTCACACACACACACCCACTATATGTCACCAATGGCATCATCGACGGCACCCAAATAACACTTAGACGCTCTCCTAACACATCTAATCCTAACATACAACAACATGTCCATGCAGAACAGAAAATAAAATAAGATCACAGTGGCACAATATCTTGTCTGAAGGTTGCACGATGATTCGACGACGTCCCGCAAGCGAACTCGTCAATCCGAATAAAGCAGTAAAGGTAGAACTCTCGTAAACATATCCGGATGCCGAAATAGACATTTTCAACATTCCCATAATAAGAAAAATATCTAGATTAGGCTACCCATAAGTCCAATTCTTGATACAGGAGTAAAATAGTAATTTTGGGTCAAAACGTAGTCCACCATTGGACCCATTTTACACCAAATGTGCCATGACAAAGATTTCCAAATTTGACAAATTATATGTTAATCTTTGCCAGAACGATGCCACGAGTCCAATGGTTGTATCAGATTTGGAATCTGATCGATGTCCCAATTTAAAATCATAATTTTACATATTGAAATTATAATTTCGAGAGGCCAACTTTAGCGTCAATTTTAACCACCCAAACGACATCCTATGAATTTAAAATTTTATGGCATGAAGGTGGTTGTACATGCTATGCATCAAAGTTTGTGGTTCATCAAACGAGCTTCGACAAGAGAGAAATAAATTCATGAAGTTGGCTCCATGAATATGTCTAAAATAAGGGTGTTTTAAACGGTCAACTTGGTGGCCAGTTTTGATCTATCAAATGTTCGAATTAACAGGTGAAATTTTAGGTGAGCGAAGTGGTATATTCCAAGATTGAGATAAAAAATCGGATCGATGATTCAACAGTCAAATTGTCCAGAAAACATGTCCAAAGTTGTTTCGACGAAACTCAATTCTGGGTTCGAATTCGCGCTTGTCACGACGAAATTTCATGCGAAATGCACGAATTGACTGTGTCGTGCATCGGGGAGGACGAAGGCATGGTAGATACTTTCCAGATAATGCCAGCGCTAGAGGGTGGTCACGGTAGCGTGTTGCGCCCGCCGTCGCTGCTGCTACGCTTGCTGTGCTGCCTACTGTGGTTGCTGTTGCCGGCGTTGGCCGTGCGCCAGGCGTATGCGGCAATGTGTGTGGTGCACCGAAGACCGGACGGCAGTACGATGAGGCGTGGGGCTACTGACTGTGGTCGGAGGTGCGATAACAACTACTTATCCACGCGCATCGCGGTGGCTGTTCGCGCAGCGCAGAGGGTGGGGAGAAATATATATTATATATAATATATATATATAATATATATATATATATATTATATATATATATATATATATATATAACATATATAAAAAAAT
>JANAVB010032562.1:0-54115 GCA_029216955.1 Iris pallida
AACTATTAAAGTTTTTAGCATTCACTCATTTCGACGGAACTACTCGGGATCAACCAAATTCCAAATCCAGTCAAAGAGTTGAAATTGAGGAAAACCCTAATTTTGGGGGTGGAGGGAGGAAGAGGGATTCTCACCCGACGTCGTCGCGGTAAAGGCGGTTGATGAGGACATCGCCGCGGAGGTTGAGGAAGTACACGGCCGATGCTGCCACAGGCATCTCTGCTCTCCGTTGTTCGCTCTCTTCTCCTCCGCTCTACCGAGCTCCGGACGGATCAGAGCGATTTTGAGATCTGGAATCTAGGGTTTCGTCGATCGGAGTTGACAGAGAGAGGAGGAAGGTGTTCTCGTCTTCTGTTAGTTTGGTGGTTCTTCTCCTGCCAGAAAATTATGAATCAGTAGTTTTCATTTAAGCCCCCTAAATCTACCTTATTTAAATATCCCTGGAGGTTTTTTTTTTTTTTTTTTTTTTACGAGAATTGCAACTTGTTGCCCTCAACTATCCCATTTTATGTGGCATGAGCCACAAGACAATGTCTTGTTTATGTGGCAAAATTATATCTCAAAAGACAATGAGATAGAAAAACTCTCTCCAATGCAAAAGTATTGAGGAGACAATAAAAATTATTTTTTTCAACTTCCAAGACAACTTTTAAGACAACTACTCATCTTCTTTCTTTTTTCTAGTATTTTTTATTCATAATTGATGACATGGAAGAGAAGACATTGTCAAGTGCATTGTCTAGAACAAGACAATCAACTTCACAATGTCTTCTTTAATTTTTGCCACATAAGCTTCACAATTGACTTGACAATTGCATTGGAGAAGAACTTTTGAATAAATTTTGGTAATTCCTATGTGGCAACAACTTTTTTCCAAAGTCACAATAGGGTTGGAGATGCTTAGAGCATCTCCAACCCTATTGTCTTGTTTTGTGTTGTGAATCCTATGTGGCATGAGGGACAAGACAATGTCTTGTATAGGTGGCAAGGTTATATTCACAAATGACAATGGGTTTAAAAAGTCATCTCCAATGCAAAAGTATTGAGAAGACAATACAAATAATTTTTTACAACTTCCAAGACAACTTTTACTCTTCTACTTCTTTTTTATAAATATTTTTATTCACAAATGATGATGTGGACATAAAGACATTGTGAAGTGCATTGTCTAGATCTAGACAACCAACTTCACATTGTCTTTGCCATGTCATTGCCATGTCAACTCCACACTTTATTTCACATTTGCATTGGAGAAGTACTTTTGAAAAAAATGGTTGTCATTCCTATGTGGCAACCATTTTTTTCAAACTCACAATAGGGTTGGAGATGCTCTTAACACCCTAAACTTTGATATGCATCAACTTAATAATCGACTGTTGAATTTTTTTAAACTTGATATCCACAAATAAAAAAAAGAACAAAATTGTCTCTCATTCCCCACCCAACTCCCTCCCTTCCGCGGCTGTCCCCCTCCTCTGGCTTGGGGGGAGGAGAGTGAGGGCAGCCGAAGGCGAGGATAAGTTTTAGGATATTAAGTTGATGCATATTAAAGTTTATGATATCATGTTGAAAAAATTAGAATAGTTGAGGGTATCAAGTTAAAATTAAATCTTTCTTGGACAAATTTTAGGTGTAAAATCATTTCCATATTTGGTTTAAGTTATAAAAATTGGATAAATAATTTTCCCACAAAATATGAAAATCTTATTCATTAAGAATTAGTGGATATATATTTTTAAAAGGGATATATATATATATATATATATATATATATATATATATATATATATATATATATATATATATAGGAAGCGGATCAAAAGTCCCCCTTAGAAAGCCTCCCAAAAACCCCCCTCACTCTAATCCGTAATTTAATGTTAATATTAATGTTAATATTAATGTTAATGTTAATATTAATGTTAATATTAACATTAAATACTAAAATTAACATTAAACTTAACATTAAAATTAATATTAACATTAACATTAATATTAACATTAATATTAACATTAACATTAACATTAATAAAAAAAAATTAAAAAAAATTAATATTAACATTAATATTACGAATTATAGTGAGGGGGGTCTTTGGGGAGCTTTCTAAGGAGGACTTTTGATCCGCTCTCATATATATATATATATATATTTTTATATATATATATATATATATAGAGAGAGAGAGAGAGAGAGAGAGAGTGAGAGAGAGAGAGAGAGAGAGAGAAAAATTAAAAAAATTGTTTCTATATAAGACATATTAAAAATAATATATATATTTTTAATATTCGGTTTCTATATAAGACAATTTAAGAAATTTATTATGTTCTTAATAATCCGTCTCTAATTTCTATATAAGACAAATTAAAAACCATGTTTCCTATATATTTGGTGATGTAGATATTTGGTCAAAGAAAAGTAAAGAAAGAGAAAAGGGAAAGAAAAGAAAAAATGAATGCAAAATTTTATATTCAAAGAGAAGAAGAAAAATCTCGTCTTTCTCCAGTGGCCTACGACGTCTCTGGAAGATTCTCCGGTGCCCGGCACCGCAATGGTACCTCTATGGGCTGCTCATTGCTCTACTTCATGTCCCATGTTCCAAGCTTCGAATGATATTAAGTTATGGTAGCTTGTATGCTTTCTTTTTTTGGCTTTTTCTTCACTTAAAAGGGTTTCGGGTCGAGTGTTGTTTCCGGTTTGAACTAAAATAAATTCTACAACCACCTAGGCGGCTGAACAGAGAAGTCGAGGCCGATATCCAGTGGTCGCCTTCCCGCCTACGAGATCGATTTTCACTTATTTGTGCCAGTAACACCCAACATACTGATTTCTGCATACTCCTAGGCGGTCCATTGGCGCCTAGCACCTAGGTGTCGTCTTTTTCGATTTTTGTAACACAGCATGTTAGTAACTATAGAGGGGTCTTCCTGAAATTTAAATTACCAAAATATTCTTTAACCTATATTGTCACCCCCAGTTTTCGAATTAGGGGTATTTTCGTCATTTTTTAAGTTTTATAATTTTTAGGAATTTTATTTGATTTTATATGATTTTTAGGGATTTATTTGGTTTGGTTTGGATTTTATCCAATTCGGACTTAAGTTGGAGACCCGGGTAGCCTGGACACTAGTGGGACCCACATACTAGCTGGGCTTGGCCCACATACCATCTTAATTAGGCTAGAAACCATAAACCCAACTTCCATGGCTTAATTAGTCATTTTAGAGACTTAATTGGTTAATTAGAAACAAACCGAACCAAACCGAAACAAACCGAACCCAACCTAAGTCTAATGGGTTTGGAGGGTTATTGGATCCACTCAAAACCCAATAACCCCCCCCCCCCCTGGCCGGCCACATATAGGAGCCCCCCCCCCCCCCCCCCCCCCCCCCCCCCCCTTTTCTTCTCCACTAAGCAAACACTCTCTCTTTCAAAAATTCATTTTCTCTCAAGCTCTTCTTCCTCCAAGAAACCCACTTCTAGGTAAGCTTTTAATTCTCCATTAATTCCTCCTTACCATTTATTGCTTTCACAATAATTGTAGAGGAGGAGATTCTCCACACTTTGCCCATAGAATTTATTAGGTTTCCTAAAAATCTAGGTTAAGGATTATTAGGGGTTTTCATATATAGAGTGGTATATATATGTAGATATGTATATATATATGTGTATGTATTATATATATATATATATATATATATATATATATATATATATATATATATATATATATATTTGAATTTATGTGTGTGTGTAGAGAAATGGTAGTGGTGATGGTGTGTGAGAGTGGTGGTGGGAATGAGTGTCATGAGATGGTGGTGAGAGTGTGTGTTTGTGAGTGTGTGAGTGTTGGTGTGTGTGTGTCTATATTTATATTTATATATATATATCTATATTTTTTTTTTATATATATCTATATTTATATATATATATAAATATAGATATATATATATATATATCTATATTTATATATATATATATATCTATATGTATGTGTGTGTATATATATATATATATGTAGATATATGTGTGTGTGTATTTATATATATGTAGATAGATGTGTGTGTATTTGTGTATAGGGATATATATATATATATATATATATATATATATATATATATATATATATATATATATATATATAGAGAGAGAGAGAGAGAGAGAGAGAGAGAGAGAGAGAGAGAGAGAGATGAAGATGAGAGGGAGTAAGAAGAGATGAAGAAGAAGAAGACCAGCAGTAGCAGCAGCTACAGCTGCAGTAGCAGCAGTAACACTGGCAGCAGCAGCTGCCAGTTCCCCCCCCCCCCCCCCCCCCCCCATTTTGAGCCCCTTAAACCCCCTATTTAACCCCCCCCTAGTATATATATATATATATATATATATATATATATATATATATATATATATATATATATATATATATATGATAGTTAGATAGGAAGAAGAAGGAAAAGAATAAGAAAAAGGTAGAGTAAGAAGAAATGAGAAGAAGTTAGGAGAATAGGAAGAAGAGATTAGGAGTTAGAAATGAGAAGAAGTTAGAAGAAGAAGAAGGATTAGAAGAAGTTAGGAGAATAGGAAGAAGAAGTTAGAAGTTAGAAATTAGAAGAAGAATAGGAAGAAGAAGTTAGAAGAAGAAATTAGAAGAAGAATTAGAGTAAGAACTAGAAGAGGATAATAGAGGAGATCGAGTTAGAGGGTGAATTTGAGCCCCGAGCGTCGGAATGAGTTGAAACTTGGGGGAGACCTAGATTATATAGATTAGACTTTGCGGGTAGGCTCCCGAGTGAAAATCGGGGTTGTAGGGCGCCGGTATCGCGCCGTACCATTGCGTATCTTGAAATATTCAAGATATCGCCAATGGGCCGTAAGATGGACTAGACGTCCACTCTACCTAGGTATTTTGGTAGGTAATGAACGTGTAGACTAGTACCCTACTACCCTAGGGAGCACGGGTCAAAATACCAAGCGTAGGTAGGCTAACTAGGTTTTTACCTAGGCTAGAAATTTACCTTAGAAAAGGGTAAATTAGGTAATTGGCCTACGACCAAGATTTGAGTTTCGAAGTCCAAGATGGACTTGGATATGGGTTGTAGAGGTGGGTAATGATTAGAAATAGTCACCTAGACCTAGTTTTGACCCCGGTTGACTTTTTAGACCAAAAGTCAACTATGGGTCAACATTTTACCCAATTTAGTCCCAAATTCCATTAAACTTGGACAGTTGACCAAAAGTCAATTATTAGTCACCAGTGACCTAGGGTTGACCTAGGGTTGACCTAGAGTTGACCAGAGTTGATCCGTTGACCAAAAGTCAACTATAAGTCAACTTTCGACCTAGTTTGATTCGGTTTGACTTCCAATGTCCTCCCATGACCAAGATTGACCCAACTAGACATGTCTTGACCTAGAATGACTTAATAAGATTTAATTTGATTTAACTTTACTTCCTAAACATAGTATTGATACGTCTTGTTCTCTATAGGTCCTCGAGACACTGCAGTGGATCCGGTTGACATATTTTATCATCTTACAGGTGAGTACATTCTCTGATGCTTATTCCTAATTTATGATAACTGCTATGATTCATGTACTTAGTGTTGATATGCTTATTCCTGACACATGGTTCTCACGGATTGGTATTCTTGGATTCCGACGAAAGATGTTTCTCCTTCTTAGGTTGGGATGTATTGTGCAAGCTCCCTTGTAGCTCTTGCTCAATATATGGTCACTGATTCTAGAGAAGGTTCGCTACCTTCTCATTAGAATCCCGTGCAGTGACGTGTCCTGTTTGGATCCATTCTACCAGTTGGGGTAGGGGGAGTAGTAGCGTATGCCTGTGATCATATCCCCTTGTATTCTTGAACAGTGTGAGTCATATACCGCACTTATGACTTGCCAGGCCAGTTCTTGACAGGTACCCAAGCCGATCACAAGTTGAAACTACTACTCACACACATTGGACATATGGCTTTCCTTGATTTGTGTACATACCATGATTCAGTTCTACTTTCTTGTTCTAGCTCTAGCTTTACAGCTTACCATGCCATGATACATTTATGTACACTCCATGATTTTATTGTATATGCTCTATTTACAGTCTTATATCTTTTATTCTATCTTGAGATCTGTTATGAGATATATGTACTCGTTCCATCCTGACTGGATATGTTGACAAAATATTACAGATGCAGATGAGGGAGATTGCAGTACCTACTATGGTCTGGATGACGTAGTGGGCTTAGACTTGGTCCTGCAGGACTTAGCTCCGCCTGACGAGACTTTACCACTTGCTTAGTTAGAGTAGGTCTTTTGTACTGGACCTTGTCTCCAGTTACTTTTGAGACTGTAATTTGGATTGTATTAGAGACTGGACTTGTATATTATTTGTGTTTGGACTTGACAGATTATATTTTATCGTCTTGTTGTCTTTATCTTTCAGTCTTTACTTTATCATCTTAGTGTTGTGATTGAGCACTCATATATATCCATTGCTTGTCCTCCGTTCGGAGTTGACCATATTCTCGACAGGTTTTGATATATATATATATATAAACTGTTGTTAGAGTAGAAAATCTACAGCGTTCCACGCCGTTTTTCCGGTGAGGGCTGGGCGTTGTCACGTACACGTGCCCTTATAGCGGGTGCGGGTCGTGACACATTTTAGTGATGGCCCATGCAGGTCCTAAAGTCGCAATTAGTGCGATGTCATAGCGGCACTCGTCTTAGAGTGTTGACTACGAGCCTGTGTTACACACAGGAGGTAGTAGGCTAAGAGTACTCAATCACAGTAGGATCTTTCCTTGCTTATCTTGCTTACCGTCTTTGATATTGATTTACTGCATTCTAGCTGTCCTCCTTTGATATTGTCCTTCATGTGCCATATTGATATCTTCTTTTCAATCTGTCTCCAGGATGGTTATGACCCATTCTCCCGATGAGGAGCACGGGAAGACGGAGAGGTCTGCTACCTCTGGCGGACAGGCTCCGGTCACTTTCCCTGCAGATGGGACTTCTGTGGGAGCTCTCGGGGGTACTCCTCCAGCGCTCTCGATGATCGTCCCTGGGGCCATTGCGGGTGCTCTTCCCGCAGTACCGGGGGCTACGGCGGGAGCTGTCGGGGGCGTTCTTCCTCCTCAGCAGGGGACTCCTCCGGTGATGGGAGCTATTCCTCCATTGCCTTCTCTGCCCGCAGACATGGGGCAGATGGTCGCGTTCTTTCAGCAGGTGCTGGAGTCCCAGCGGGCCCAGCACGAGGCTCAGATGAGGCAGACAGAGGCCATGCGCCAGGGCATGGAGGATGCACACATGTTGGCTCTGGCGGCAGTGGAGCGTGGGGCTCCACAGAGGGAGGTGCAGCAGCAGCAGAAGATCGGGGATATCCAGGCTTTCAAGAAGCTGGGTCCGAGGGATTTCAAGGGGACCGAGGGCATTATTTATGCTGATGACTGGCTCGAGGATATCGAGCGCCAGATGAGGGCCTCCCGCCTGGCAGACGACCTGAAGGTCGAGGCAGTTGGCTTGCAGTTGTTAGATGTTGCCCGGACATGGTTTCGGAACGAGCCGGCTCTTGCAGGAGAGGGCCATACTTGGGCTGAGTTTCGGGCCCTGTTCAGAGAGAAGTTCTTTTCCCCCACAGACAAGATCGGCCTAGTGTGGCAGTTTCAGAACCTGTAGCAGGGCGGTATGACTGTGGAGGAGTATGCGGCGGAGTTCGGCCGGCTGAGCCGATACGCCGAGTACATGGTGAGCGACCCGGTGATCCGAGCAGAGCGCTTCCGGGAGGGATTGACATGGGATATCAAGATCCTGATCCCTTCTTTCTATGCGACATATGCAAAGGTTTATGCGGAGGCTCGGAAGGTGGAGAGGGAGTAGGGCTTGAAGCCGAAGAGGGATCGTAATTTGTTTTCGGGGGCCAGTAGCAGCGCAGGGGCTGTTAAGCGCCCTCAGCTTTAGCACCAGACATTCCAGCATCATCAGCAGCAGGGGCAGGCCAGAGCATCTGTCCAGAGGGTTCAGCAATGTCCGGGACAGGACGATCCATCGTGCCACTTCTGCAAGAAGCCCGGTCTCCTCTTTGAGTTCTGCAGGAGGAGGCTGGGGCTGTGTCTCTTTTGCGGTACCGCTGGGCATCAGATGCGGGAGTGTCCCAAGAACTCCCGTGCAGCTGGAGCAGCTCAGAGGGCACCTGTTCAGAGGGCACCAGCTAGTGTGTCGGTAGTTCAGCAGCGAGGTCCACTTCCGACCTAGCAGCAGTTTGTTCAGCACCGCCAGCAGAGGAGTGGTCAGGGTAGAGCCTTTACTCTTGCAGCCGAGGAGATGGAGCCTATTGCGGATGTTGTCGCAGGTTCTATTCTGCTCGATTCTTTTTCAGCTTTGGCCTTATTTGATTCTGGTGCTACACACAGTTTTGTGTCTGTTTCTTTTGCTCTTAGGCACAATATTATTGCTGAGTATCTTGGTAGGACTTGCAAGATTATGACTGGGAATGGCATCATCCTAGTTAATAATGTTTGCAAGGGACGGAGAGTTTCTTTGAGAGGCCGGGAGCTGAGTGTGTGTTTGCTCGTAATGCCACTTCCGAGTTACGATGTGGTACTCGGTATGGACTGGTTGAGCATGCACCACGCTAGTATCGACTGCCGAGGGGACATGATTCTGTTTAGGACGTCGGAAGAGCCGGAGTATGAGTTCACCAGGGGTGCAGCGGAGCAGGGAGATGGATTCTGCGGAGCATTGTTGGCGGGGCCGGTGTTGCCGCATCCACTCATTGCTGAGTTCTTGGATGTATTTCCCGAAGAGCTGCCCGGGATGCCGCCAGATCGTGATATTGAGTTTTATATAGATCTAGTGCCGGGCGCTGAGCCTATCTCCCAGCACGTCTATAGAATCAACAACAGTGAGTTAGCGGAGTTGAAGAGACAGGTCGACGAGCTGGAGGACAAGGGCTTTATTCGATCTAGTTCTTCACCTTGGGGCGCGCCAGTTCTTTTCGTCCCCAAGAAGGATGGTACGGTACGTCTGTGCATTGATTATAGGGCGCTCAACAACCTTACCATCAAGAACAAGTATCCTTTGCCAATGATTGATGACTTGTTCGACCAGTTGAGCGGGGCGAGGGTGTTCTCAAAGATTGACTTGCGTACCGGGTACCATCAGCTGAAGGTGAAGCGGGATGACATTCCGAAGACTGCCTTTCGGACTCGCTATGGCCAGTATGAGTATACCGTCATACCATTTGGGTTGACCAACGCCCCGGCGGTATTCATGAACTTGATGAACAAGGTATTTCATCAGTACCTTGACAAGTTCGTGGTGGTCTTCATTGATGACATCCTCATCTATTCGAAGACACCAGAGGAGCACGAGGAGCACCTAAGGATTGTGTTGGACACTCTCAGGAGGGAGCTGTATGGGAAGCTGTCCAAGTGCGAGTTCTTCTTGGATCGCGTGGAGTTCCTAGGCCATGTTGTCTCTGGCGAGGGGATTTTAGTGGATCCGAGGAAGATTTTTGCGGTGGAGTCCTGGTCTACGCCGAGCTCAGTAGCAGAGGTTCGGAGTTTTCTGGGTCTGGCAGGTTATTACCGGAGGTTCGTGCAGGACTTTTCCAGGATTGCCCAGCCGATGACCCGCCTTACCAGAAAGGACGAGGAGTTTGTTTGGTCCGAGGAGTGCCAGGCCGCCTTCGAGGAGCTAAAGGCGAGGTTGACTACAGCTCCTATTTTGACGCTGCCATCTGGATCTGGTGGTTATACGATCTACAGTGATGCTTCAGGACGGGGTTTGGGTTGTGTGCTTCAACAGCACGGAAAGGTAATTGCCTATGCGTCTAGGCAGTTACGTCCTCAGAGGAATTATCCTACCCACGATCTGGAGTTGGCAGCGGTCATCTTTGCTTTGAAGCTGTGGAAACACTATCTGTACGGAGAGCGAGTTGAGATCTATACTGATCACAAGAGCTTGAAGTACGTGTTTACCCAGAAGGAGCTGAAAATGAGGCAGAGGCGATGGTTAGAGCTGATGAAGGATTTTGATATATCCTTACAGTACCATCCGGGGAAGGCCAACGTGGTCGCGGATGCTTTGAGCAGGTATCTCGTGGCCATGTGTTTGACGATGGATCGTCACCTTCTGGCAGATCTGGAGAGTTTGGGTATATAGGTGATAGTTCCAGGGTTCGAGGCACAGATGTGGGGTCTCTAGGTACAGTCGGAGCTGATGGACAGAGTCAGGGCAGCTCAGTTTGAGGATGAGGATCTGAGGGTCATCAGGGAGCAGGTCCAGGCAGGACTGTTGGATGAGTTCTCTATAGCAGGGGATGGATCGTTAAGGCATGGTACCAGATTGTGCGTGCCGAAAGGAGGACTTCGGGAGGAGGTTATTTAGGAGGCGCACCGTTCTCAGTACTCTATGCATCCGGGAGCCAACAAGATGTATAGAGACTTGAGACAGCATGTTTGGTGGTATTGCATGAAACGTGAGGTGGCTCAGTTCGTTTCTAGATGCTTGGTGTGCCAGCAGGTGAAGGCCGGAAGACAGAGACCCGGTGGATTGCTCCAGCCACTATCCATTCCTGAGTGGAAGTGGGAGCATATCACTATGGACTTTGTATCTGGGCTTCCGCGCTCTCCAGGAGGGAAGGATGCGATTTGGGTCATTGTTGATCGATTGACCAAATCGGCCCACTTTTTGCCTTTCAATGTGGGTTTGTCGACGGAGAGGTTGGCCGAGATGTACGTGCGGCAGATAGTCCGATTACACGGGGTTCCAGTGAGTATAGTCTCGGATCGGGACAGCCGATTCACTTCTCACTTCTGGAGGAGTTTGCAGCTTAGCTTGGGCACATCGCTCAAGTTCAGTACCGCATACCACCCCCAGACAGACGGACAGTCGGAGAGGACGATTCAGACCCTCGAGGATATGCCGCGTACCTGTGTCTTGGACTTCGGGGGATCTTGGAAGGACCACCTTCACTTGGTAGAGTTTGCTTACAACAACAGCTACCAAGCCAGTATAGAGATGTCACCTTTCGAGGCTCTATACGGATGGAGGTGCCGTACTCCCTTGTCTTGGGATGATGTCGGTGAGAGGGTTTTGCTTGGCCCTGAGATGGTAGTGGATGCTGCAGAGAAGGTCAGGGTTATCAGAGATAGACTTCGGGTGGCGCAGAATAGGCAGCGGCATTGGGCCGATAGCTACCGGAGGCCATTGGAGTTTGAGGTATAATTTAGATTTTTCTAGTATTTGAGTCCGATTGTGATTGTTTTAGATCAAGCTCTAAGTCTTGTGTTTTGTTCTAGGTTGATGATCTTGTCTTTCTGCGGATTTCTCCGACGCGTGGTACGATTCGTTTTGGTGGCGGCGGGAAGCTTAGTCCACGATACATCGGACTATTCCGTATCTTAGGCAGGGTCGGTGCAGTGGCTTACCGACTGGAGTTACCGCCCGCACTAGAGGGAGTGCACAGTGTGTTCCACGTGTCGCAGTTGAGACGGTACGTAGCAGATCCCAGTCACGTCTTAGACCACTCCGAGATCGAGGTGGGACCGACACTCAGCTATCCAGAGAAGCCGGTTGAGATCTTGGACCGAAGAGAGAAGGTGCTCCGGAGCCAGGTCATTCCCTTGGTTCGCGTTGCATGGAGACACCACTCTCCAGGTGAGTCCACTTGGGAGAGGGAGAACGACATGCGGGAGCGATTCCCATATCTCTTCGAGCCTTGAGGTAAAATTCTTTCTTTTTCTTCCTTGTTCTGTTCATGATTGCTGTGTTAGTTCTCATTCAATTTCGAGGACGAATTTTTTTAAGGAGGGTAGATTTGTCACCCCCAGTTTTCGAATTAGGGCTATTTTCGTCATTTTTCAAGTTTTATAATTTTTAGGAATTTTATTTGATTTTATATGATTTTTAGGGATTTATTTGGTTTGGTTTAAATTTTATCCAATTCGGACTTAAGTTGGAGATCCGGGTAGCCTGGACACTAGTGGGACCCACATACTAGCTGGGCTTGGCCCACATACCATCCTAATTAGGCTAGAAACCATAAATCCAACTTCCATGGCTTAATTAGTCATTTTAGAGACTTAATTGGTTAATTAGAAACAAACCGAAACAAATCGAACCCAACCTAAGTCTAATGGGTTTGGAGGGTTATTGGATCCACCCAAAACCCAATAACCCCCCCTTGGCCGGCCACATGTAGGAGCCCCCCTCCCCCCCCTTTCTTCTGCACTAAGCAAACACTCTCTCTCTCTTTCAAAAATTCATTTTCTCTCAAGCTCTTCTTCCTCAAAGAAACCCACTTCTAGGTAAGCTTTTAATTCTCCATTAATTCCTCCTTACCATTTATTGCTTTCACAATAATTGTAGAGGAGGAGATTCTCCACACTTTGCCCATAGAATTTATTAGGTTTCCTAAAAATGTAGGTTAAGGATTATTAGGGGTTTTCATATATAGAGTGGTATATATGTAGATATGTATATATATATATGTGTATGTATTATATATATATATATATATATATATATATATATATATATATATATATATATATATATATATATATATATATATATATATATATATATTTGAATTTATATGTGTGTGTAGAGAAATGGTAGTGGTGATGGTGTGTGAGAGTGGTGGTGGGAATGAGTGTCATGAGATGGTGGTGAGAGTGTGTGTTTGTGAGTGTGTGAGTGTGTCTATATTTATATATATATCTATATGTATGTGTGTGTGTATATATATATGTAGATATATGTGTGTGTGTATTTATATATATGCAGATAGATGTGTGTGTGTGTGTTTGTGTATAGGGATATATATATATATATATATATATATATATATATATATATATATATATATATATATATATATATAGGGTCCGGATCGGGAGCCCCGTTTTCGGAGCCCCGCCGAAGCCCCGCGATCCTTGGCCGTTGGATCGCGCGGCATCGCGTGGGCCCCTCGCGGGCCCCGCTCGATCCGATGGTGCAGGGGGGGCGGGGCTTCGGCGGGGCTCCGCGGGCGGGGCTCTTGATCCGGATCCATATATATATATATATATATATATATATATATATATATATATAAAGAGGAAGATGAGAGGGAGTAAGAAGAGATAAAGAAGAAGAAGACCAGCAGTAGCAGCAGCTACAGCTGCAGTAGCAGCAGTAACACTGGCAGCAGCAGCTGCCAGTTCCCCCCCCCCCCCCATTTTGAGCCCCTTAAACCCCCTATTTAACCCCCCCTTAGTATATATATATATATATATATATATATATATATATATATATATATATATATATATATATATATATATATAGATGATAGTTAGATAGGAAGAAGAAGGAAAAGAATAAGAAGAAGTTAGAGTAAGAAGAAATTAGAAGAAGTTAGGAGAATAGGAAGAAGAGGTTAGGAGTTAGAAATGAGAAGAGGTTAGAAGAAGAAGGAATAAGAAGAAGTTAGAAGAAGAAGGATTAGAAGAAGTTAGGAGAATAGGAAGAAGAAGTCAACTTGGACAGTTGACCAAAAGTCAACTATGGGTCAACACTTTACCCAATTTAGTCCCAAATTCCATTAAACTTGGACAGTTGACCAAAAGTCAACTATTAGTCACCAGTGACCTAGGGTTGACCTAGAGTTGACCAGAGTTGATCCGTTGACCAAAAGTCAACTGTAAGTCAACTTTCGACCTAGTTTGATTCGGTTTGACTTCCAATGTCCTCCCATGACCAAGATTGACCCAACTAGACATGTCTTGACCTAGAATGACTTAATAGGATTTAATTTGATTTAACTTTACTTCCTAAACATAGTATTAATACGTCTTGTTCTCTATAGGTCCTCGAGACACTGCAGTGGATCCGGTTGACATATTTTATCATCTTACAGACGAGTACATTCTCTGATGCTTATTCCCAATTTATGATAACTGCTATGATTCATGTACTTAGTGTTGATATGCTTATTCCTGACACATGGTTCTCACGGATTGGTATTCTTGGATTCCGACGAGAGATGTTTCTCCTTCTTAGGTTGGGATGTATTGTGCAAGCTCCCTTGTAGCTCTTGCTCAATATATGGTCACTGATTCTAGAGAAGGTTCGCTACCTTCTCATTAGAATCCCGTGCAGTGACATGTCCTGTTTGGATCCATTCTACCAGTTTGGGTAGGAGGAGTAGTAGCGTATGCCTGTGATCATATCCCCTTGCATTCTTGAACAATGTGAGTCATATACCACACTTATGACTTGTCAGGCCAGTTCTCGACAGGTACCCAAGCCGATCACAAGTTGAAACTACTACTCACACACATTGGACATATGGCTTTCCTTGATTTGTGTATATACCATGATTCAGTTCTACTTTCTTGTTCTAGCTCTAGCTCTACAGCTTACCATGCCATGATACATTTATGTACACTCCATAATTTATTGTATATGCTCTATTTACAGTCTTATAGCTTTTATTCTATCTTGAGATCTGTTATGAGATATATGTACTCGTTCCATCCTGACTGGATATGTTGACAAAATATTACTGATGCAGATGAGGGAGATTGCAGTACCTACTACGGTCCGGATGACGTAGTGGGCTTAGACTTGGTCCCGCAGGGCTTAGCTCCGCCTGACGAGACTTTACCACTTGCTTAGTTAGAGTAGGTCTTTTGTACTGGACCTTGTCTCCAGTTACTTTTGAGACTGTATTACATTTGGATTGTATTAGAGACTGGACTTGTATATTATTTGTGTTTGGACTTGACAGGTTATATTTTATCGTCTTGTTGTCTTTATCTTTCAGTCTTTACTTTATCATCTTAGAGTTGTGATTGAGCACTCATATATATTCATTGCTTGTCCTCCGTTCGGAGTTGACCATATTCTCGATAGGTTTTGATATATATATATATATAAGCTGTTGTTAGAGTAGAAAATCTACAGCGTTCCACGCCGTTTTTTCCGGTGAGGGCTGGGCGTTGTCACGTACACGTGCCCTTATAGCGGGTGCGGGTCGTGACATATATCTTGTGTTCATTAATGATTTTTTGTTGAATTTTTTTTCCTAATTTTATTTATTAACATTTATAGGGTAGCGAATGCTACACTATAACATCACTTTAAACACAAATTCACAAGGAGAAATTAAAAAAAAACTAAAATAAAAGTTCACTATCAAATATTTTCATCGACACAACATAAAGCTATTACATCTTTCGGTATTCTATTTTAATAGCACTGCGGAAGGAACGCTATTGATGATAACATTCTATAGCAAGGAGGCTTGAACGCTATAGATAAACTGCTATTGTATGTCCTATTTGTTGTAGTGTTTTAAACCAAATGTCCATTGTGGACACTAAAAATTATTTGATAATTTAGAAAGTCTAAAACTATTATTTTTGGTCCTCGAATAAAAGAAAAGAGAGATAAGGGATTGTTTAGATATATTTGTAATAAATAAATTTGTTAAAAGTTATAATGACTTCTTTTCCACTTACAAGCTAAGTGTTAAATTATAAGCTCAAGATTCGAGCTTACAATTTACAATTATAAATGACATCATTATATAGTGATGAGCACATGACTTGTGTTAAAGGCACCACATTTCTATATTGGGGACAATATTTGCTAGGGGCAACACAACTTAGTTTTATTCTAAGGGACAAAACATAAATTTTCTCCTAGGACAACATGTCTCATTACCAGCCTTCCTCTTCTTTCATCTTCTTTCTCTTATTATTTCTAAAGTTTTGTTATGATTTCGTAGTAGATAACCCACCCATGTATTATTTCTGAAGTTTCAAAATTTATTAATGGACTTTTGAAGCTTCAAATTAGACACAATACTGTTTGGAATAATGGAGTATTATCAAAATTTTGACAGTTTTGACTATATAGAGGATTGTCAAAAATTTGGTAGTCATGTCATGACTGTTGAAACTTTGGCAAACCTGTAATAGAAATGTGCCATAATTTTGACAATTCTATAATAAAATTGGACGGTCAAAATTTTGATAATTATAAAATAAATTGTGTTGCATACAAGATAAAAAAAAAATATTTACAGAAGTCAAAACTTGGAAAAGATGATGTATCCCCGAAATAGAAATACTTTGCCTTTAACATAAGCCAAAATAAACACCTTAATTGAGCATTTTATTTCTCAGCACATACAATACAACAAACATTAACACACCCTCTCTTTCTCCCCCAAATTTCCTCCAGAGAAAAAAAAGGAAAAGGAAAAGAAAAACATGGGCTGCAAAGAAAAATCCCACCGCGGTCGCAAACTCCGCCACGCTCCCGTCACCGCCGGTAAGCTCACGGCACCCTGCCCAAACCCTAACCCTAACCCGAGCGACTACTGCACCGAGGAGGAGCTCGAGGAGCTCCTCCTGAAAAGCCTCGACCGCGTCTACAGCCAGGCCCTCAGCCGCCTGGTCTCCCTCAACTACGACGAGCCCCTGGCTCTCCGCGCTCTCCTCCGCAACGGCCACTGCTATGGCCCCATGGACGCCTTCTCCAACGTCGTCCACAACGCCGTCGCCTTCCTCAGCTCCGGCGACACCTCCTCCGCCGCCTCTGGCGTCTCCTTCTCCGACCTCCGCCACCTCCAGGAGTACTCCCTCGCCGGCATGGTCTGCCTGCTCCAGCAGGTCCGCCCCAGCCTCACCCGCGGCGACGCCATGTGGTGCCTGCTCGCCAGCGACCTCAACGTCGGCAGGGCCGCGGCGCTCGAGATCCCCTCCCGATACGACCCGAGGCCGCCAGCGTCGAGGCCGGAGGTGTCGGATGTGGTCGATTCGGTGCTGAAGAGTCTCGAGAATATGAGCATCAAAGAGGAGGAGGGGGAGGGGGAGGAGGAGGAAGGGAAGGAGATGATTCTCGATCTGGTGAAGCAGATCCGCGATCTCGAGACGCAGGTGAAGGAGCAGAAGGAGTGGGCGCAGCGGAAGGCGGTGCAGGCCGCGAAGAAATTGAGTAATGATCTGACGGAGCTGAAGGTGCTGAGGATGGAGAGGGAGGAGAACCAGAGGGCCAAGTTGGGGAAGCAGGCGCTGGAGGACAGCACGATGAGGAGGCTCGCGGAGATGGAAGGTGCGCTGAAGAAGGCGAGCGGGCATGTCGACCGTGCTAATGCGCTGGTGCACCGTCTGGAGACGGAGAACGCAGAGATATGGGCGGAGATGGAGGCGTGCAAGCTGAGCGCCTCGGAGTCGGCCGCGGCATGCCTGGAGGTGGCCAAGAAGGAGCGGAGGTACCTGAAGAAGCTGCTCGCGTGGGAGAAGCAGAGAGAAAGGCTGCAGGGGGAGGTCACAGAGGAGAGGGAGAAGATCGTGCAGATACAGCGGCAGCTGGAGGAAGTCCACTTGGCGCAGAAGGAGGCCGAGGTGAGAAAAACTGAATGGAAAGTTACCTTGCATCTAAACTTACTGGATGGATACATATAAGTTCTTTTTTCCTTGCTATTAGTCGTAGGCGAGACTTGTATTGTTCCTACTTCCTACCACACTAGGAAGCACACACTCCTCATATTGGTGCTGTGTCTGTGTCGCTTTGCATCAAACTCATATCGGCATGCATGACACAAATGACATAATCATGCCAAATGCACCAGGACACCAAAAACCACCGTGTCCATATTGTTTTGTGCAGTATTCGTGTTTTTGCAACATTCTTAGCACATCGTGGGGTTTGAACATGAAAATTTCAATATTGAACAACGAGGATGCAAACAAACATAGTAAGGATTGTTGAGATTATGAGGAGACGGGGAAGGAACTGTACTATTAGTTGACTCTGTAATACAAAAGTGAATGCTTGGTGTTTTACTACCTGCAAATGTAATAGAGATAGGCTACTTTATAGTAATAACATAACTATGTGTTCCGGACATATGCATAAAATCAATAAATTAAATGACTTACAATTAAATACTAGCACAATACTCTAATATGTTAATGATTTTGAAGAAATCAGAGAGATTCTGTAAGCAAAACTTAATACAAGACCAAATCAAATTTAAGTACCTTCCTGGAATATACTTTGACAATGGTTGACATGTTTGCTACATAGCCAAAATCAGAACCTCCTTGATACTATAGGAAATTCCCTCGAGGCCGTGCAATATCACTTTCAACCATGTTTGGTCTCTTTGGAGCATAGACATGGACAATCCATATCTGACATGAGAATCAAGGAACTATCTTGTCCGATATGCGTCGGGTACGGACACACGTACGGTACTATCAAGGAGTATCCATGAAACAAAGTTTTTAAGTTTAAAGGACAAAGGTTTCTATATTTCTAGCTATTGTTGAATGATGGATGATAATGGAGAGCGCTCCATGGAATTTGAAAGATCAATGAAGAATGATTACGTTGATTAGTTTGATGAGTACAAAGGAAATAAATTCAATTCCTATGGTTGAGAGGGGTACTAAGTTCATTCCTATGATTTAGGGGAACCTTGGAAGTTCCCAGAGGAATTCGGTTTGTGTTTTTTAGGGTCTATTAACCTAGTCCGAATTTGATTACTTTAGTGGAGGGGTGGTTTGGGTGGGCTGAGAAGGGGAGGGAGTACAGCAGTTTAATCCAGAATTTTGTGATGTTGATGATTGTTGAAGTTGTA
The DNA here is from genome assembly GCA_029216955.1 of Iris pallida. Taxonomy (NCBI): domain Eukaryota; kingdom Viridiplantae; phylum Streptophyta; class Magnoliopsida; order Asparagales; family Iridaceae; genus Iris; species Iris pallida. Next base: position 18,641 of record JANAVB010032562.1, read on the forward strand.
TGTTTTCTATCGACGTGAAGTCATCCTGATTTTCACCCATTCCAAAACTATGCATGAGGTATTTACTAGTTTATGAGATCCATCCATCTTCTCCAGCAGGTTGCTTATTCGATTTTACACTTGAGTCAAACTATCTTGTTTGTCGTAACTAACAAAGAATAACGCATGGGTCAAAAGATGGTGATTGATGTTTTGGGCACGTGATTGGTTAAGTGGATGTACATAATTGAAATGTAATGTCTTCTTCCAATATTCTTACCTCTAAAGAATCAAAAACCAAAGTATCAAGGAAATTGAAAACTTATAGCTAGCTACCTTATCCTCTTCTCATTCAAAGAATACTGCAAGGGTCAAAATATGGTGGTTAATGTTTTGGCTGCGTGATTCCTTAAGTGGGATCTACATAATTGAACTGCAATTTCACCTTATATCTACATTATCCTCTTCTCTCGATCTACCATAGAACCCAAGTCCAGATACAGTTTATTGTGTTCTAACTTCCAGCCCCAAGGATTCTTTACCCATTCCGTCCTTCAAAAAATGGGATGCAATGATAGAGACACTACAACTACTCAACCACTATCCCCTTGGTATGCTGTATGCTCCTCTATGCACGAACCAAACCTGAAACCTAATTCAACCATCAATAGAGCCAAATGAAACCCAATTTTCTTTGATGAGTCTAGCTGATGTTGTACCAAAATAAACTCTAAAGAACTCAAAAGTGAAAAGACCGGATTATGGCTAAGAAGAAGTTCTATTCCAACTTGTCTCTTTAAACTAGAATGAAATGTAGTCAAATTTGTTAAGATGGGGCGAGGTGACGAGGACCAAAAGGCCTAGGCGTTGTTGATTGAAGCTTCTTGTTGCGGTTCCCTAATTCGTATGGTAAATGTATAATTAAAAAACTATAGGCATCAAAAGCAAATCTTGTTCTGCATATTGGATACACAAGTTTGAGAGTTCATCATCAACTGAATGTTCAATCAAGAACAGTTGCTAAGAGTATCACTAACTCGACATAGATAAAAAGGAAAAGAAAAATAGAGAGAGAGAGAGAGAGAGAGAGAGAGAGAGAGAGTAATATATCAAGATTCCTGATATAATATATCGAATCCATACCAGAAACGACAAACCGGATACCGGGTGGTATACCATACATGTTGGAAGATATGACCTTATCGTGGTATAGGATAATAATTCACCTCATTGATGACATGTCAAATTTTCAGAGTATAAATGTAAATAACATTAGTCTTTAATGTAATTTAGAATAAGGCTCTATCTAAGTTTTCGGGGGGGGGGGGGGGGGGGGGGGGGGGCGTAGGGCTGCAAACAAGCCAAGCCGAGCCAAGCTTTTGTAAGCTTGAGCTTGGCTTGACTAGAATTAATCGAGCTCAAGCTTGATAAATTTTTTATTTTAGAGCTTGGCTTGAGCTTGTTTATGTTAAGCTTGAGCTTGGCTTGGTTTGAGCTCGAGCTTGGCTTGATAAGTAAGCTTGATTCAAGCTTGATAAACAAGTTTGATAAGCTCAAAATCGAGCTCATTAAGCTTGATTTCAAGCTCGCTCAACTTTATTTCAAACTCATTAACCTTGATTTCAAGCTTAACGAGCTCGATTTCAATTTAGTTAGATTTGAATTCAAGTACATGTGATATTATTAATTCAAAAGTTCCTTAATATCAATTATTAAGGACATATAAATATATAATGCACACAAAAATACATATATTTAGAATTCAACAAAGAACAAACGAGCTTCTAAACAAGCTCCTAAACGAGCTTCTAAACGAGCCAGCTTGCAAGCTCATCAACGAGCCAGCTCGCGAGCTCAAACGAGTCGAGTACTTCTAAGCTTGAGCTTGGCTCGTTTATTAAACGAGCTCGAAAATGAAGCTTGAGCTCAGCTTGTTTACTAAACGAACCGAGCTCAAACGAGCTTTTATCGAGCCGAGCTTCGAGCAGCTCGCGAACCGCTTGGCTCATTTGCAGCCCTAGGGGGGGGGGGGGTGGTATTAGAAAGAGAGGCTTGAGTTTTCTTTTGGGAAAACCCTATAATAAAGTATATGATGTGCAATAGGAGGAAAAAGGGAGGACCTGTTTGGGGGGGGGGGATGTACCTTTTTGCCTGACGTATCCTCTTCTTATTACCCACCTCTTCACATTAGTGTCTGCGGGGTATCCTTCCACGATGACAGTATCTACTAAATTACACTCGATATGATTCCTGCTTTTAAGGGAAAAAAGAAGAAGAAAAAAAAAGAATAAGGATCTATGTACACATACATATTATCTATAACTTTAAGTTAATAGGTTGTAAATTTTAAAAATAATCTAGGTTGGGCCATGTGTATGCCAAGATGGTCATGGCGAACGCCTGAGACGGCAGGGAGAAAGAGCATTTAAAAGCTAAAGGCATGTGCCTTTAATAACCTATTGTAGCTCTTCCATACCATCTTCTCAAAAGGTCACTTTTGCATTTCGTTGATTTTTTTTTAGGGAACGTCTTCTCTACACATTGTTACAGATATCATGATATTGGCCGATATATCGATTTGAGACTTAATCCGATACGCACAGATCTAAATTTCGGATATTAGAGGTGAATAAGTTTTTTTTTCTTGTTCTTATGTTGTTGCTACTACTACTACTTCTGTTGCATCTTCTTTTTTTGTTGTCGACTTTGATCTAGTGTTAGAACTTGGTTTATGGTTGGAGCTTGGGATTATGTGATGGAGAAGTTCTTGTGTTGTTTGATTATCTTTGCATGTTCTAATTTTGATTTTTACGATGTTTTGTGGAGGAAAAATTGTAATTTGTAGCATGCAGTTAACTATTTCTAATTGGTACTTAATTTTGTCGAAATTATGTGAACTATTTTGATTACGGATCGATTTTGTGTCATACATTGATCTAGACTGAATTGGGTGTTAGGTCTTTGAGATTATTTGGGGATTTATGATGATATGTTCTTGTGTAGTTTGATTCCATGTGCGCACTAATATGGTTATTACGAGGTATTTGGAAGAAAAGTACTGAAAATTTTAACATGCTCCTTGTGCATAATTGCTTATAGTCCTGAAGGAGATTAATGATCTTATTTTAAAAGAAGTTTTGTTGAAAGAAGTAAAATTTTGAAGTTTTTCTTATTTTAGGGCTCGAAAACAAGTATTTTGCAAATTTTGTTGTCAGTTCTCTATTATTATTTAGGAATTTATGAAGAGATACCATTTTTTTTAACATTTAGTACATCTAGAATTCTAGGAACATTTAGTACATGTAGAAATTTGAATTTGATAGGACATGAAGTATATATGATGTAGAATATATTTACATTTATTGATATATGATATTTCAATATATTCCCGATATCCAATATCCAACATGCTAAAACCCAAAAGGATATGACCTATATCCGATATCTCGAACAGTGCTTCCACAACTAAGTGTCTTCTTGATTGCTTGTTAGTGAACGTCCTCGTAACTAAGTGTCAACTAAGTGTTCTCTTGACTTCTGTTGGCAGCGACAAATGCTTTTTTGCCATCGCCTTTTTCGACTCTCACAGCCCATGCCTGGACAGCTGATGATGGAGATCCTTTCATGCCTGTGCAAGTTAGTCCCCATTTGGTATACGGTGGCATGATGTTGTCTTGTAGGCTGCTAATAAGTCACCCGAGTGATCCTCCTCTGAGTCGGTGCATCAGTAATTTTCTACTGATCTGAATCAGTTCCTGAAGAGGAAGTTTGTAGGGTCAAGAGAGTTACTGGGTACACTTAATCCCCCATCAAATTTGGATACGAGTGTTTCAGTTTGTAGTACATTTATACTCGATCTGGATCACTAAATTTGGCAATCAAATTCAATTGTTGAAATCTCATTGCAAACTTGATTTTACAAGAGATTCTTTCAATGCAAAGAAAATTTGTAAAAAACTTGAGATCTCTTGTATCTCTTGTCAATTGTAAACTTCATGGCTACAAATTTCATATGAACTTTGAATTCGTAGTTTCTACCACTGTTCTTCATTCCTTCACGAGTCATAAGCTAATCATTGTATGAAGGTTTCAAGTCATTTGCCATTTCATTTTGTTTTATGCTTTCTTCACATGTTTTGCTTCTGCACCATTTTATTTTGGAACGTTGCGTTCATATTGATGATGTGTGACTAAGAAAAGTCAAGTTTACATCTTATTGAATGAAGTGATGAGTTTTAATGTTTTATTTACGGTTTTCTTTTCGTATATGACACAAGAATTGAGTCAAATTTGAAAAGTAACTAGCATCAACCCATATAGTATTTTACAGCATATGACGAACCGAATGGGCAAACCAATCACCCTACCCCCTTTGTGCCGAACATAAAGACGATTATCATACCCCGTTAACCCATACCATGTTCCAGGTAGTTATGGTCAAAAGCAGGGTAAAACAAAGGTGGGGTGAACAGGATAAGTTGAATATCGTCGATGTCAAAAACCCTTGAGAAAATTACTATCGACGAGAAGTTGGAGTACAAGAAGGAGATGACATTTGATCTAGTTCAACAGATTCAGTCTTGAAATTCAAGTGGATCAAGAAGGAATAGGAATATGTTTAGCAAAAGACAATACAGACCAAATATTTTGATCACTAATCTGATCTAGTACAATATGTGAGGGTGGGAAGTGGAGGGATACAAAGATACAAAGCTGCAGAAGAGACTGATAGGGATGCAAAGGGTGCTGAAAAAGTTGACGTGGCAGGTGGATTTGGTGAAGATGGCACTAGTTGGCAATGTAGAGAACACGGAGATAAGGGTGGAGATGAAGGTGAACAAGCTGAGTGCAGTCTACTTGCTTGTTGCATGCCAGGAATGGAGAGGATGACGAAGGAGCAGTTGCCATAATTAGAATCATTCTAGTATATATTTTTCCTTTATATTGATTGCAGTTATTGCATTGAATTAAAACTGATTACATTTGCATTGTAGTTAGCACATTGTAAAGAGGGGTTCAAAGATGAGAACTTCAAGATGCAACCTAACATAACCAAAACCATTATTCATATAAACTCATGAAAGAGTGGAGCTGTTCACGCATCTTTCCTTGAAGTTCTATTTGTCCACCAACAAGCTTTCTAACATCAGTATTGTTTTTTAACATGTAAGAAACCTGATATTTAGTTTAGCTTGCATTTTTGAGTTGTTGTAAATACATAGGTTTCTTGCTATTGGTTCTAGTTGTAGCTCACTTAGCCTGATGAAATTTGTATTGTCATTAGCATATCATGGGGTTCAGACATTTGATATTAAAATAAGGCACTTTAACTATTATAGCGTCAAACTTTTAAGGATGAGTTGCTCTTACTTGCTTATAGGCTTGAATCTGTTATCTGTTGATTATTATATAAAATGCTCTTTTGAAATGTGAATTATTGTGGCGTCTATCTACACTGTTTCAGTAGGCTATTTAGTCATAAGTTGACTAAAATTTACAAAATATTTTGTTGATATGTACCATATTTTGGCACCATGTCAGCTTGCAGAGATTCTTGCTGTCCAGGGTTCTTTTTATTTTAATTGTTGCACATATTTCCAATGAAAGTCCATTTGATTTCGTTGGAGACGTGATCCACATAAGAAATCCATCCAAATAGTGTTTGAAGCCCGTCCAAAATGTGTATACTCCAGTGGTACTTTAGGTATAGCTGTATAGGTGTATGCAGATTTACTCTTGCCTCTCTAAAAGTGTATCCAATCAGACCGTCAAATCTAATGTCATATTTCTTAAAAGCATCAATACAATGCTACAAGAATCTTAACTGTTACATCACTGTTGGCATTCTTTACAACCTTCACACATATTGAAGCATGTTTTATATTGTTTTGAGAACATACTCACACCTGATACTTTACATTATTAGTTCTGGCTCTGAAATTCTCACTCCCCTCCCACTCGCTTATGTCTCTAAAACCTTCAGTTGAAATGGAGACGAGAAATAAAGGCCAAAGAACAAGCTATTGCGCAGGTGGAGGAGGAACGTGGAGCCAAGGAAGTAGTTGGTGCTAATATTAAAAGAACACACGAGGCGCTGCGGAGAAAGATAGAAATAGACTTCCAGCGCCACAAGGATGACATTCATAGGCTTGAAGAAGAGCTCTCCCGTCTCAAAGTCTCCGCAGGCTCGACACAGCTTAACAATTCATCAGAGGTTTCAAAGCCAGCCAAAGAAACCAACACGAAGCCTGTTCAAATGGTGAATCGCAACAGGGTATGCTTGATCTGCATGAAGGAGGAGGTCTCTGTGGTTTTCTTGCCTTGTGCTCATCAGGTTGTGTGCACAAGTTGCAATGAGGATCACGAGGCAAAGACCTGTCCTTGCTGCAATCTTCATATTGCACAGAGAATCTGCGTGTATGGTGCAAGCTCCTAATGTTGTTCAAGGTGTCAGTTGTTGTGTTCTAGGGATTGAATGTAAATGCTATATAGCCGTTTTTGCCCTTTCAAATAAATTATACCTGCCATAGGGAACTGAGTCTCAAACACTCCAAAATGAAAGTGAATGCTTGCTTATGAAAGCGTAAGTTTTTTTTATTTTTTATTACTCGTGGTCTAGTTTGAGTGAATGTTTGGTGTTTTACTACTGAGGAATGTGATAAAGAATGCTAGCTTGATAATTGTAAGATGTATGATCCAAAAAATTTGTGAAGAGCCTCATATTATGCTTTTTCGGCTTGCATCATCCAGCCGAAGAAGCCACTCGAGTCATTACAGTCACAGGTTGAAGGTTGCTTTTGTTCACCGTAAATAACTGCCATGTTCTTCCATGCTTCTATTTCTGGTAGCAGTGAAATGATGTTCTAACTCGACTATTTTACTCATCTTTTACCAAGTGTGTTGCGGTACTTGGCTTTATATCGTATTTTTTGTTACCATGTTTGGCAATCATTTAGATTTCGTACCTTTTTGTTCAGCAGATCAGTGTTTTTCTTACATATCTTCCAGACCACCAATTAACCTACATTTTTGTCATCAAATTCATTTAACCTGTATGATCTGTATCTACTTTATTCTTTTGTGCCTTCAGGAACTTCAATCCATGCAATGTTGTTCCGTTTTTACGAAAGATACCTCGAGATGGAATTGATATGAGGAAAAAAAAAATTCGTACCTCAATGAACGTCAGTTTCTTTATGTGCTTGAGCTTTCAATAATAGTTCAGGGACGAGGAGGATCAGGAACAGGTGAGGTGCACAGCTTTGCTAGGATTTCTCTAACTTGGAGATATCTGGAGAAATTTGCTCCTGCAGTTTCCTCTACTTTTCCTGCAAGTGCACAGCTCTTATATTATGGACCACAACAACACAAAGCTAGGGCTGCAAATGAGCCAAGCCGTTTGCGAGCTGCTCGAAGCTCGGCTCGATAAAAGCTCGTTTGAGCTCGGTTCGTTTAGTAAACAAGCTGAGCTCAAGTATTTAATAAACGAGCCAAGCTCAAGCTTTGAAGTACTCGGCTCGATTGAGCTCGCGAGCTGGCTCGTTTAGAAGCTCGTTTGTTCTATGTTGAATTATATATATATATATATATATATATATATATATATATATATATATATATATATATTGCGGAGCAAGACAGATGGTGGTGGGAAGGGTTAGTTTCAGGTAACTTTTCACTAAAGCAAGCTTACGGAGAATTCAGAGATGTTAACCCTAAATCTAGGTGGTGGAGATTCATGTGGCTCAAGGAGGCATCGCCAAAATTCAGTTACTGTATGATTTAAGGCTGCCCAGGGTCGGCTCCTCACCAAAGACAGAGCTATGAAGTTTGGGATTCCCGTGGAGGACCCGCATTGTCCTCTTTGTTTGAAAGAGGGGGAAACCCATTTGCACCTGTTCTTCCACTGTGAGTTCAGCAAGGAAGTGTGGAGTGGGCATCGTCTGGCTATGGGGTTGAAGCAGAGAAGTCCTCAGAGTTTGATAGAGCAGTTCGAGGAGATTGAAGGACTTAAGAACCATAATCTGCTGTGGTTCAAGAAAGCTAGGCTTCGTCTTCGTCTGTTATGCGCGGTGTGGCATCTTTGGCGAGAGAGGAATAGACGAGTGTTCGAAGGGCTGGAGAACTCTGCGAGAGGATTGGCCTTCATGATCCTGGAAGACCTCTCCGTTCTAGCTCCTGATTAGTCTTCTCTTGTAATGGTAGAGATGGCAGATAGTTTGTAAGGCATTTGATTTATTTATTAAAGAAGTTACCTTCCCCAATATATATATATATATATATATATATATATATATATATATATATATATATATATATAAAAGTGATATTAAGGAAAAAAAAAATAATTAATTTTTTATAAATAAATTGTTAGATATATATAAGTGATATTAAGGAAAAAAAATTAATTAATTTTTTATAAATAAATTGTTAATATTTCAAATACTTGAATTCAAACCTAACTAGCTTGAAATCAAGCTCGTTAAGCTTGAAATCAAGATTAATGAGCTTGAAATAAAGTTGAGCGATAAGCTTGATTTTAAGCTTATCGAGCTTGTTTATCAAGCTTGAATCAAGCTTCCTTATCAAACCAAGCTCGAGCTCAAACCAAGCCAAGCTCAAGCTTAATATAAACAAGCTCAAGCTTCAAAATAAAAAACTTATCAAGCTCGAGCTCGAATAATTCTAGTCAAGCCAAGCTCAAGCTTGCAAAAGCTTGGCTCGGCTCGGCTCGTTTGCAGCCCTACACAAAGCTTATTATGTTTCCTCCATTTGCATTTGCCCCCACCAAAATTAGATAATGGTGGACATTTGAAAACAATGTTTGTTTCTTCGTCCATCTTATGTTCAATGTTTGTTTCTTCTTCCACCTTATGTTCAATGGATGGACAGTCAGTTTTATGTCTTTTTGCTTTGGTTTTGGCTTTCTTTAAGAGGCTCGTTCACGGAAAGGGGGAAAAAAAATCAAAACTCTTTTTTTTTGTTTCCAGTTTCTTTCCACGTCCAGCGTGGAAGTTGAATCATTGGGGTGGGTAAGGAAACCATTTCCCCTTTATTTGCCTTTCGGAATTATTCTTTTTTTTTGCTCCTTTCCTTTGGCATCCAAACAGACACACAGAAAAGATGACTTTCCTTTCCCAAGACGTGGGCTAAGTGACATGATGCATTCAATACTGTAGGGATTGATTGACAATTTATGATGGTTTTCATTTTCTGCTCATATGGAGAAGCTTGGAGGCCAAGATGGGCAGTGATAGGCCAAGATGGCAGTGATTGAGCAATGCCAAGTCGATCAGCAGGACCAAAGAGTATAAGCTTATTGACCAGGCCTAAATGAAGGGTTTTTTGATTCTGGAACTTTTGGTGTTCTGTGCAGTACTCGTTTGGTTCGCAGAATGGACGGAAAAGGATATCAATTCCTTGGCATTTCCTTTCCTTTGAAAAACTATAATTTCCATTTGATTTTCTTTTCCGATGTTTGGATATGCCAAGGAATTTGAAAAGGAAAGTAAATACTTCAATGTTGAAAAATGATTCCTTACTTGGATGGATTGAATCACCTTCCCCCTAATTTTCCTTCTATCGGGAATCACTTTCATTTCCCGACCCGATGATTCCGCGAACCAAACGAGACATAGGGAGCATTTTGTAACAGCAAAATAGGAAATGGTGAGAACTAGGCTCACATTTTGGAAAAGCAGAATAGGAAATTATTTGGAAACGTTAGGCTTTCATCTTTGCTTCAGCAGGCTTACATAGGAGATAAATAATCTTAACTCATATAATTTGACCATTAAACTCGATCAGATTAATCAAAAAGTTCATATAGCACTACTAGTTCATTAAAAGATAATCCACATCAGAACTTTACTCTTTACAATAACTATATATTCTGCAACCCCCTCACTGCACTGGATAAGGCTTCATGTTGTGTCTATATCTCGAGCCTCCATGGCTAGCAACCTGTGCACAGGTCAGCATATAGGTGCTAGTCGGTTCTCTCGACACTTCACATAGTCTACTGATTCTTCGAACACGATGCCTGCTCAAAAGTCATGAGAGAACTGCATACAGTTAGCATATTTCATCAGTATATACACAGAACTAGACTAAAATCAACAAATAAGGCATTTATAATGTCTCCACCATAGTAGTCAATTGCCCCTCAGTAGGCAAGGCGCCAACAAAAAAAAGCTGCGCCTAGCCGTGCCTTTGTTTTAATATTACGAAAAACTTATGTGAGAGAGTGAGAGAGAGAGAGAGAGAGAGAGAGAGAGAGAGAGGGGGGGGGGGAGCCCTTACCTCATATAAGGGTGACGATGTTTGATGGAGTTTGATGAAGATGAATGATTATTCTATTGCCTTGCAGCAAGGCACCAACAAGAAAAGCTGCACCTAGCCGTGCCTTTGTTTTAATATTACGAAAAACTTATGAGGCGAGAAGAAAGCCCTTACTTCATATAAGGTTGACGATGTTTGATGGAGTTTGATGAAGATGAATGATTGTTCTATTGCTTTTACTTTTATTTTACAATTTGTGTTCCTTTCATTTTGTTACTTCTTGTTAGAGAACACAAATTCTTGTTACTTCTGTTGACTGATAATGCTGCTCTGCTAGTTCACTTGGTTATGTTTTAACATATTTTTGTTGGTTTTAATATATTATTTGCTTTTATTTCTTACATTACTAATTTATTGATGTATATTTTTATTTATTTTTGGGCAGTGCGCGTCTTAAGTGCGCCTCAAACGATAGGGACCATTTGCGCCTTTAACGACCTTGGTCTCCACTAAATGTCTTTCATAGGTCATATTTCATCTTTACTGGTTCCAATTCTTAATATTCAAAATAAAATGCACTAGCAAGAAAGATTGATCGAAATCTTTTCTTCGGCAGGTTAATCTTGTTTGATAATGAACATTCGTGCTAGAAAATATAGTTCAAAAAGATGTGCATCAAAAGAACGCAACTGCATAGGCAAAGGATTTCTTACACTTTCTTTATGGGTGTCAGATTGTACCTCACACCTAAAACTGTCCAGCCCTTATGTCTCTGTCCAGGCGATCGGCGTTAAGTGTACCAGGTAATTCCCTGAAATCTTCGTTGAATATTGAGTAAGCGCTGCATATAAAATGGAAAGTATGCCCGTGAGTTATTGGATACATTAGAGTAAGAGAATATGCAAGCAGACCTTTCTTCTAACCATCCAATTGATTTTTTTCCCCATCCAATTGAATCAGTTGTTTGATACCAAATAAGGATGCTAGTGAGTGTAAAATTCGACATGTACACAAATATTTCAAATGGCAACAGGTTGGTGAACCATGCTGTCTAGACATTGTATCAAGATTTGACAAATTTAGCTCTTGCAACTTGCAAGTAGTATTAGAAGTTCTAAGACCAGAATGGTCAAGTAGATAAAAAATAGTTATATGACTAACTTTACAATGGTGAGGCTTTATCAGAAAATATAAAATGACTAGGGCAAATCTTTAAGATATGAACACACAACAGATATTTATTACTGGATAGCAGCTATTTTTTCAGTTTCCTGTAATCCTGTCTGTGTCCAGTTCTATAGGAATTTGGATCCCCTAATGCCAATAACTTTACAACGGTGAGGCATTATTAAAAATACAAAATGACTAATGCAAATCTTAAAATATGAACACACAACAGATAATTATTACTACGAGATAGCAGCTATTTTTCGTTTCCTGTCTGTGTCCAGTTCTATAGGAATTTGGATCCCTAATGCCAGTATCGTGTAATTCCCGTAATGCCATTGTAAATAGAGGAGGTTGGGTGAGATAGTGAGAGATCTGCAGGAGATATGGCCACAAGAAATGGTCAATATCTCATGCAATTATCCTTGTTTGCATTGCCATTACGGGTCATTACGAGGTATTGGCATTAGGCGATCCAGGATCCCAGCTAATAGACTAAAGTATAAAAATCAAAGGTATTGATATAATTCCCTCAGAACTTCTACGAGGCCACACGAACTATAGCTAAGACTATAATTAGGCACATGGATCAAAAGAAAAGCAACCCTCGTAACAAAACAAGGCTATATAAATACACCATATGGACAAAGCAGGAAGAGCAGAGCTAATATGTCGTTTCCAAATGACAATCTGGTTCTTGAAACTTCAAAAAGCACACAAGCAGAATAACTTTGAAGGATCATTTCAATTTATTTGTTCATTATTTGCATGATGTTAGCCAAAAATATTTCACCTCTTCATTCTTCCTAACATTGATTGTACAGAATAAGAACAATGTACATATAATATATAGTACGTATACCTAACTTCACCATGTTGTCTCTTTCCAAGATTCAAAAGTATGAGCAAAAACCCTGTACCAAGTATCTGCATGAAGTATAATGACACAAATCAAGGAGTTTAACAAGTCAGACTATTTATATTTCAAGAAACAGATGATCTACTTAAGAGTTAGCCTAAAGCAATTGGTAGACAAACCATGAATTTGCACCTACACAATGTTCTTACAAGTATGATAAGAACCAATTTATGTATGTCCAGATAATATTAGTAGCAACAACAAAAGACTTACATATAAAGGACCCAAATCCCATTTATTAGCTACAGGTGCCAATGAAAACCAAAGGAAGATGCAAACCCATGCTTTCAGACTGATAGAGAAAATTGCCATCAACAGGAAATCTATTGAAATTGATAAGAAAACTAGTCATCTAATCAAGGTATACTATATTTTTTTAAAGACATTCTGATTCCAAAAAATAGAAGCATACCAGGCAATCTCAGTTTCTCACGGAGAAAATGGAAGATTCTCCTTTTCCACCAGCTTGTTGACTGTGGAATCTGAAACCTCTGAATATCCAAAAAGGAAAATCTTAATCTTAATCTTATTACAAACAATTTCTTATATATATATATTAAAAAAAAATCCTGACCAGGTCTTCATCTTCATCATCATCCTCCCGAAGATGCTTAGCAGGTGGCTTTGGCATGACCGCTACCACCAAAGAGTCTGCATCATTCAATTTTCTTTTAGCAAAAATTAAGTCAGGAAAGGATAAGGTAAAAAATTTCAGTCCACTGATTTGGTATCAGTATCGAGGTAAAACTCATATATTCTTGGTATAAGCTATTATAGGGGATTTGAATAATTGTTATGATAAGCACCCTAAACTCACGTCTGACCATCTATAAAACATAGTGTGCAGTCTTCGTCAAAAATATCTGGCATCATTACAGCCTACAAAATTTTATGATGTCTACAATGATACAATCTACATACATATTACCTTAAAAAAATCATTTCCAAATAGTAAGAAACTGAGCTACAGGAACTAATGTTTTTGACTTTGTCAAAATTACATTAAAGAAAAAACAATATGCATGCTTGTCAACGTTCCTTTGGTTGCTAATGCTAGAGAGGAGATGGCCCTTTAGAGAGCATAGTGAAAGAAAAAAAGATTCATGGAGCTGACCACAAAACTTTGAGATAAAGGTTTTTTTTTGTTATTATCATTATATTTAGCCTTGCTCCATCTTATAACATATTTTCTCAGTAAAAAAGAAAGAAGAGGGAGGGGGGGGGGGGGGGGGGGGGGGGGGGGGGGGGGGGTAGGCATTTTGCGTGATTCACAACTGTTATTATGCTGTTTTGTTCCTACATTCCCTCAGCAATCCATCCCAGTTTGGTATCTAGAATAGGTAGCATGGCATGGGATTATTCTCTCTATGTTGAGAGGAAGCTACCTTCAGCTCGACCAAACATACAAATCCATAACCATCAATGTGCAAGGACCATCTCCACGGTCAAGCATCTGTCCAACATTATCCATGAACACGTATTACCGGTGCAGTAGGGTACCAGGAAAACATATTGCAATCTAAAGGATGTTGTCAGTGAGGTTTTTGCGGCCCTCCACGCTGACAACTTCCCCATTCTCCCTCTCCTTTGCCTCTTCATATCCTCCAATTCCTCCAATTTCGACACGTCACCTTCACTAAAAGGAGACTTCAGCAAGCAGTCTTCCTCATCTACCACAATTGAAATGCTAAAAGAGCCACAAACAAATGGAAACATAATTTTTGAAGGAAAGCAAACTGAAATAGAGATTTTGAAAAACGGATGTAGCTCAATATACTGAGCTATGCATAATGAATATTCAGCCAGCAACTTGATAACTACCAAGAGGGAAATGATCAGGCAACATGGTCAAATATTACACCTATTCCTATGGTCATTTTTGTAATATGCAAGATGATATATGATAGACTGGTAGAAACTGGCATTTGGCAAACTTAGCCAAGTAACATCCACGAAGCACCAAATAATGAGTGGAGTTGTGCTAAGCTGCAAACTCATGCTGTAATTGTATAATTTGTGCACAACCAAAAGATCTCTAGATTCTCTACCAACTTTTTTTTTTCACATTCAATGATTTAGAAGAAAGCAAGGTTCAATATATCGGTTTCGGAATCACTATTGGGCCCTCCTTATGAGTATCGGTATTTAGAGTGTTGAATTTTTGGTTTTGGATAACCTAAAAATTATTTAAAATTAGTAAAAATATGAGAAAATTATCTCACATATTCATGCATAATTGTGTGTATTTAAGTTGTTCTCCATTAGTTTTGAATGGGATAATATCCATTTCGTTGATAATCATAGATAATGTTGTTTGTTTATTTATATTTGGTCACTGATTAGATTTTTTACATGTTTTGTTCCAGAGGTTCTCTTTCAGTATTGAAAAATTCTTTCATGTTTTCTCTCGTCTTTAAAAGAAATATGGGTTGGTAGAATTCATCGAGAGTTTGAAACTAGAGAATAGTCATGTCTAAAAGATAAAAACAAAAATGATCAAGTCCTTTTGTGCATGAAACATATTAGTTTACATAAGTATATTTATTTCAATTAATATAATATATAACAATTGTCCTTTCTTCACAGGATATATCAAAAATGTTTTAATGAAAGAGGAGTAAAACAAGTAATTTTTACTTCGATGTGGGACAATGAAATTGACAAACTTTCATTATTATTAATAACATTTAATTCAAATTTTAGTTATAGACTATTTTTAGATACAAATATTTTTTAGAAAAATAACATTGCATTGTATACTACTAAAGTTATATATATATATATATATATATATATATATATATATATATATAATGATGGTGGCATAGGAGGGGCGGTGATTGAGCCCGGGGATGAAGGAATGGGGATGGGAATGGATTGAAAGGGAGATATATTGGACATAAAGGTGTCCAAATCCAGAGTGTAGTCTCAGAGGTGCAGGCCTTTCTTCTTGGCTTTTGTACATAGTAGTACAATAATGTGTAGTTTTTGCACGATGAATTGATGTTTTTAGTGAACTAGGCTTTTTTTGTATTAGTTTTCTTATTATTACTACTCATGCTCAAGTAACCAAAACAAAGTACTTTGATATTATTGAAAAATTAGATAGGAATTTAAATTATATTAAAATAGTTTTAATATAATTTTAATATATTTTATTTAAAATTTGTTATATACATGTTTTTAGAACTTTGGATATATGTTTAGATAATACCCTGTAGTTAGTTTAAATATATTAGAATTATATTAAAATAGTTCAAATTAGATATAAATTTAAAATAGGATTTTAAGAATTTTTTGTATGTGAGGGATATACATACGGTGGTAGTTAGAAGATTTTAAAAAAAAAATCTTAATTATGTGAGGATATACATACGGCTTGGACGGATCATTTGGAGCCGCCGTTTTCAAGCCTCTTTATAATAGTGTAAAGATGTGTGGTAACAAAAGGATAAGTAAAGCTAACAATTGGAGCGACAAAGTGGGAGCATCCAAGTCAAATTTCTGAAGAGATCACCTTGCTAGTTTGGGACATAATATGATGGAGTGAGGGCATAATATGATAATTGGAGTGACAAAGGGAGAACATTGTCCAAACTCTTTGTTATTGTGACTAATTGTGGGTTGTTATGGTGTTAGTTTTTTGCATTAAGATTTTTTGTCTTTTATTTTTTATTTCACTTTTCAATGTACCATAAAAAAGAAATATAAATCGATAATTTCTTTTGTTTTATGTTAAGGACCTTTTCAGTTTATATGATAGAAGAGAATGAATCCAATGTATTGCCAGAAGAGATTTGAAGTCTGAGACCAAGGTATGTTTGGTCGATGAAGTGCACTCGGGATACTAGGTACTTATAAGTATGGAGGGGGAGTGTCCTTCAAGCGCAAAACTCATTCACACTGGTTAAGTACCTTGGCCATCGTCGTCGTTGTTTTCAAGATGAGAAAATTAAGAATGTTCAAAGAGAGAAATTATTGAAGAAGTCCATGCTCCCATTAGATGATCCATCCTTCTCGAACTTCTTCTCATTGTGACTTCCCCCCGGTACCATCATTCTATTGCCAAGTTATAATTTTCTCCTTCTCCCCCTCCTCCTCATTAAGATCTCTCTCAGAACCATCATTGTAATGCCAAGTTATAATTTTTATTTCTTGTTCTTTTTTCTTTTTCTTCTTCTCATTATGATTTTCTTCCCTCAGTATGCCAACTTATAATTTCTTTTTTTGATGCCAAGGTCGTCGTTGTCGTTGTTTTGAAGAGGAGAAAATTTAGATGTTAAAAGATAGAAGGTTATTGAAGAAGTCCATGCTCATATCATGCTTTTTTTTTTCTTCCTCAGTACCATCATTCTAAAGCCAAGTTATAATATTTCATCATTATAATTTTTCTTCTTCTCATCATGGTTTGTTTGCCCATCATTCTAGCGCCAAGTTATAATTTTGTTTTGATGCCAAGGTATAATTTTTTTTTCCTCATTACCATCCTTCTAATGCCAATTTTTTCAAAGTTCCCCAAAATTCTTCGTGCACTGATCCAAATTTCTAAACTTTATCGAAAGAAGCGTACCTCCGTTTTCGAATCTGACGGCGAAACCCTCGTCTTGCAGGACCTTCCCGCGCAGAATGAGCTTGAGTCGGTCCCTGGGGAGCCGGCTCTCGGAAGAGACCAGGGAAATCAGATCGGGGACCTGCGGAATGGAATCGAAAAATTAGGGTTTCTGGTTCGGGAGAAAATTAGGGTTAGGGCTTGTGAGAGGAGCGAGCCTTGAGGAGGGAGGGGATCCTGAGGACGGAAGGGCGGCTGGGGCCCACGGATCTCAGAGTGATCTCGACTTCTCCTTCTTCCTCCTCCTCTACTCCTCCCGCCATTGATGATCGCTCGCCGGAAATTTCTTTGCTTTCGGAAAGCTTATATGTTAATTTTATGAAGGGTTTTGTTTAGGATTAGAGCCCTACATAATATAATATGGGGCTAATTAGTGTTCAGATCCTGGGTCTACAGTTTAGAGTTTAAGCCCTCACATGTACAAATAAAAAGTTTAGATTCTGAATTTTTTTTTTTCTATTATACCATCTCTTCATGGTTGATAATAAAATTTCCATATATAAGTTAGAGATGGTATAATTGGAATAAAAAATAAAAAATAAAAATCAATGGTCTGAAGTCTCTAATTAGACATTGGGGGCTTAAAACTCTAAACTGGTAAAATTCAGGGTCTAAACATCCGAGCGTCGCCTTGTTAGATAGCACGCTCCTCCTAATTTGAGTACATGTGGAGAGCGAGGATCAGTACATTGCCGTGTACTGGTGAGTGGCTAATTAAATTACATGCTCTTATTTGTTCAAGAAGATTATATGAAATATGTATTATAATTTGTGATCTTTCTAACCATCATAATAGATTTCATGTGAACATTTTATAAGGCATAGCATATGAAAAACTATGTTACCTTTTATGCACAACATAGTCTCTGCGCCTAAACAAACCATAATATATTCCTCTCGTGCCAACAGATATAAATAGATAAGGCCGTGTATATGTGTGAGCCCTGTTTGAAAGCTTCCGAATCACCCATGTCGGTTAGGCCAACACTGTATCTCTGTCCTCCTAGGCCGAATCGGTTCCTTGGCCTAGACAACCATTCGACGAACTAACTCCCTTGTCCACAAGTTGTCCAATGACCTTACTACTAACTCAGTTGTTCAACATGGTCTATGAATTATTATAAACTTAGCCAAATTCAGAGTGTTTCGCCTTGTCCTTGCATCATTCGTTAATCGACTCCATCTACTTTTAATACAATTCTATAACAAGTATGACATACGTAAACATGCAATAGTTTCATATGATAGTAGTTCTAGCACGTGTCCGTGAGAAATCGTGCAATAATTTATTAATTCAATTATATAAAGACAATCATTTCTACTTGGTGTCGACTGCATCTACGTCTAACTTTTTTATTATATTGTGTCGTCGATTGATTTAGAAAGCAAGAGGGTCAAGGGAGAGAAGAGTCAATCACTCACCTGTATTATTTTTGAAGCGAGGGAGAAAAGATTGGTTGCGTTAGACGGCGCCTACTCAATCAGCTGAAATCGTATAAGCAAGGAATCAACACTCTACCCTTCTATTCCGAATTTGACATGAAATGTGAAGTACGAAAACGCAAGCAATGAAATACATTGAAATTATTCACGAAAACTCATTCATAAAACCAAAGTGTAACACCCAGTTTTCTGAAATTGGGGTATTTTTGAAAAATTATTATTTTTATTATTTATTAATGGTATTTTAGTCATGATATGATTTTTGGTGATTATTAGTGTAATTAAAACTATTTCTAAGTCATGACTTATGACTTTGTGACTTTACTAGTATAACCCTAGTGTAAACCCTAGAGATTTCATAACCTAGAAACTACCATGACCATGTAAGCCTAACCAAGTGATTAGGATACCATTTTAGCACTTTTTAGCCTAAAGGGTATTTTGGTAATTTTCTAGGATTTATTTGGAATTATTTGCATTTATGTGTTTTATTATTATTTAATTATTGTTAAGTGTCATGAGAGCCCCTAATCAAGTTTAGCCTAATCTAGGGATTAGTTACTAACCTAGAATGCTAAGGGGATAGATTTTTACATTGGTTAAAGTAGGGAAAATATCTTGATATTTACTTTATTAGATATTTTCCACAAAACACTCCAAAGATCTAACCTTTGCCAAGAAAGTCCTTCCCTTCACTTGGAAGCAACCCAAGGACACCCTCCCCTACCCCATGGCAGGCCACACCACTACCCCTTCCTATATAACCCCATCACATTTTATTTATGATCATTTTTACATGAATTAAAACCTACAAAAATTCCTTTTTCATCAAACCTTGATAACTTCCTCAAATTTGATCCAAATCACCTCTAGTTTCTTGCATTGGGACCCTACTACACTGAGGAAACTGAGGGAGGCTAGCAACCAAAGTTTCACAAGGCTTTGGGTATCACCAAGTGGAAGGACACCCCCCTATTCTAGGCTTTCTATTGATTTTTGCATCAATAGGTAAATGCCCTCAAACCTTGCTAATATTATAATTTTTCTTCATAAATGCATGCATATAGGTATACCCTAACTGTAGGTCAAGTTTGGTAGAAAATAGGTTTGGTTTGGTGTCCGTATCGGACACGTATCTGTGCTTAAATTACAGTGTTTGGTGAAATACCACTTAGGAATAAAAGTTGTTGTTTTCCAAAACAAATTACACATTTGGGTAGCCCTTGGCATGCTGATCACGAAACCCTATGACTGAGCATGTTTTCGTGCTGTGTCCGTGTCCAAAATGGACACGAACTCACTGCACGATGCACACGAACAGTGCCCTGCTACCACACTGCTCGTGCTCACTGTACAGACCACTAGGACACATAAAATTTGACATGGACACGGGGGCAATGTCTGCGAACATGCCCCTAAACTTTTGTGTCACGCCGTGTCGTGACGAGTGAGAAATCTCACTCACACTGGACACACACTGACAGTGCACGCGCGCACAGACCCAGTTTTCCCACTTGGACACGGCCTTCGTGTCGTGTCTAGACACCACGTGGACACCTCGTGTTGACACGAGTGTGTAGCCTAACATGTAGGCTACACATGGACATGACCACATGACCCCACATGGCGTGTGTCGTGTCCACGAGATACTAGAACACACGCACGACACTGTCTGAAACAGTGTGTATCAGTCGAGAAAACTCGACTGATACGGGTCTCGTGTCGACGCATGAGGACACGTGGACACTGTACAGGCTACCTAATAGCTAGCCCTAGACCTAGGCGACCTGTGTGCATGACCACGAGACGTGTCGTGTCTCGTGGTGTGTCCTAGAGAGAGTTGCACGCGTGCACGACGCAGTGTATTCGTGTGTGTGTGTCAGTTTACCCGATTGAGTTTTTGTGAGTGTTGACACATCAAATTGTGTCGTGGTGTCGTGTCAGGCACCTAGGACACTAGAGGACACTAGGGGCTAGTGTTACCAACCTTTGGGTTCGAGCCTTAGCTCGGTTTGGGTCGTGTAAATGGGTTTACCCATTTTCCTGTGCACAATGCACATTTCCAGAATTTGGAATGTTTCCAGTTTTTCCAAATCGAATTTCAAAACGATTTTTATTATGTTTTTTTACAAATAATGGTATGTTTTCAGTGTATGTATACGTAGTATATATAGGTGTGTGTGTGTAGGTGGATTTTTGGGGTATATACATGTGTGGTATGTTTTCAGTGTATGTATACGTAGTATATATAGGCGTGTGTGTGTAGGTGGATTTTTGGGGTATATACATGTGTGGTATGTTTTCAGTGTATGTATACGTAGTGTATATACATATATGTATATATATATATATAGGTGTGTGTGTGTATTGTGTGTGTGTGTGTGTGTGGTTACTGTTCTCAGAAATCTGAGAATAGAACACCCCTCCTGTTCACAGTGAACACACCATGCCCCTGTGTCAGTGAGACACTCTCTCTCTTTCACTCTATTACACCATTCTCTCTCTCTCACTATTCTCTCATTTTCTTCTCTCTCTCTCTCTCTCTATATATATATATATATATATATATATATATATATATATATATATATATATATATATATATATATATATATATATATATTGTCACCCCCATTTCCTGTATTTCGTATTTATGCTCGTATTGATTTTTGGCACGTATTTTATTTTTCGACTTGCGGATTTTGGTTTCTCATAAATTGGTTTGGACCATGGCTTGGTTTTATTTTTGAGTAGGATTGGTTTGGTTTAATTAGGTTTGGTTTAATATGATTGGCACACTTTAACCTACACTCCTCCCTCAACACACCACAACTCCCCCACTTTATAACACCACCTACTTTTCTCTCTCCTCTTTATTCTCTCATTTATTTCTTACAAACTTCTTCTTCTTCCTTCTTCCACACAACTTCCCAACCAATAGGCAAGTGCATCTTGCCAACAAATAAGCACCCAATTTTATTTGTCCATTTGATAGATTAGGACATGTGGATCAACATTAGAACTTGGAATTTTGTGATTTGGAGCTTTCATTCTTCTAGATCTAGGTTTTAACCATTTTCGGAAATCCTTGGTTTTGATCTATTAAACTTTGATTTTTGCTTGTTTTGATGCTTCCATGTGGAAGAGAATTCAATTTTACTCAAGTTAGAACTTTGAAAATCTAGATTTGGTTTTGATTTGATAAAATATGAAGAATTGAAGTTCTTGATGTTTTTGGACTTGCTCTCGGCCAAGAAGAACAGCCCCCTGCCTTGCGCTTTTTAGCGCATGGCCGATTGCGCACCCCTGGCCTGTGCTCTTTAGCGCATGGCCATTTGCGCAGTCACTTGGCCAGCGCTTTGCGCTGCGCTGGACTGCGCTGGCGCAAGCTAGCCATGCGCAATCCAGCCATGCGCAAAGTAACCCCTGCGCAATTCACTTCTGCGCAAACCGCTCCTGCGCAATTCACTTCTGCGCAACCCACCCTTGCGCAAACCACCCTTGCGCAAGGTAACCCCTGCGCAGTCCACCCTTGCGCAAGGTAACCCCTGCGCAGTCTACCCTTGCGCAAGATAACCCTTGCGCAAGACAACTCTTGCGCAGCTCTTCCATGCGCAGTACACACCCTGCGCAGACCTACCCCTGACCCCCTTGCACAACCTACTTGTCTATGATGAATTTGTTATTTCTTGATCTTGGCTCTTCTATAGTCCTATTTTATATTAGTATTTTATTAGGTATTTTACGCCCATTTTATATCCTTACGCCTTTTGGCATGAACTTGATTTTGCTTAATATGTTTGGAATAACTATTGTACACAGCATGGTATGACAAGGAACTAGTATAACATGACAGTGACCCGTAGTGGTGCACTCCTGACACGACCAACCTGACTTGATAGTGGCCCGTCGTGGCGCACCCCTGACAAGTACCCTGACATGATTTACCTTGATAACTTGATAGTGGCCCGTGGCGGCGCACTCTTGACTTGACTTGACTTGATAACTTGACTTGACTTGCCTTGACACCGTGGGTGTTCCTGTTTGCTTGTTTGCACAATCCACTTGTCTTGTCTTGCATCATGTCTAGGACGTGACTTCCTGGGTACCACGGCCAGGGACTCGCGCTAAATTGGATTAGGCTAATTATTAGATCAAACTAGAACATGGAGAATTCCCAGTCACAGGCAATCTCGTTATCTAGGCGCTTTAATGGACTTGTAGCTTGCCGACGAGTAGAGCACATTTCCAGCACACTGTCATGTGTTGCACCCTCTAAGTCACCTAAGGGTACATTTGTCTCCCGGGCAATGTACCCACCTATAACTCTCAACCCGCGGAAGGATAACTGGATGGTCTGCAGGGCTTGGGACTGGGAGTTTCTCACTTGCATCTTGTTAGTAATTAGGCTTGTGATAACCCTAGTTAGTTAAAGTAGTAAGCCGTAGTACTTGCCTGGCCAATTGTGAATGAATGGTGTCCAGCTCTGTCTAAGTCTTGTCTAGCCCCTGTACCTGGAACTCTTGATCATGATTGTTTTACTTATCTCTAACGATAAATGGGTAGAGACAGTGAGCTATTCAGGCGAAGGGATACAATCCCGGTCCTTGTTTGGTTTAAGGATTGTAACCTGGCTCCCGGAATGGTTCCACGTCCCTAGTCGTTTATCGCCCTGTGTACCTTACTACTTGTACTTTTATTCTTTATGTTCTAATATGCTGGCTTTTGTTCTTATTTGTGGCCTTTTTTGTGGCACTTGCTCTTTCTGGGGTTTGACCCAGCTGGTTTTGTGTGGCCAGATTTCGGAGCAGCTCCCGAGGATCTACCAAGCTTCCAGCCCAATGGTGACAACTAGACGGAACCCGGGCCAAGAGTGGGTTTTCCTTTTGTTTCACCCACTTATATGTAAATTTATTCTTTGAGGCTTTTAGCCGACGAGCACCTGTTAGCTCGATGCACATTTACTTACTGTCTGCCTACGAGCTGTAAACATGATTAACAAATCCTAGGGTTGATCATGTATGACTGAACTCTTGCTAGTCCTATCATTTTGTGCGACTAGCTTCATGGATCATCCAATATGTAATATTTGGGACGCCTTATATATATATTTGATGCTCAACATTGTAACTCTGTTAATTGCTTGAGATTGAGACAATAGGCGTGACTTAAGAGATGCTGGCTTGTAGTAAACCCTCATATCTAGACAGCCGGACCGTATAGTTGAGATGTATTCTATTTCAATATACGTAGCTGGCTGTGTCTGCCCGCTCCAGTATTCTGGTTCTGGGGCGTGACTATATATATTATATAATATTATATATATATATATAGATATATATATCTATATATATATATATATATATATAAATGATATTATATGATTAGATTATATTTTGTGTCTATATATAGATACCTATAGGGTATATGAGATTACATAGGCTATAGGCCTATGTAGTGTGTGTATATAATATATATATATATAACCTTATATATATATATAACCTTATATATATATAAGGTTATATATATATATATATATATATATCTATAATATATATATATAGATATATCTATATATATATATATAAGGTTATATATATATATATATATATATATATATATATATATATATATATATATATATATATAGGTATATATATATATATATATATATATATATATATATATATATATATATATATATATATATATATATATATATATATATATATATATATATATATATATATATATATATATATATATATATTGTATAGAGATAGATACCTATAAGTTATTAGCCTATGGTCTAAGTTACTAGCCTATGGCCATTAGGGGCTAACCCTAATTGACCTAATGACCCAAATCCTAACTAGTTGACCCTTGTTGACTAAGAGTTGACCAAAGTCAACCATAGGTCAAACTTGACCTATTTAACCTAGAATTGACTAGGGTTAACCTAAAATGACTAGTTTAACTAGTCTGGCCATGTTTGACCTAACTTGACTAGTAGACCTAGTTGACTAGATAATTGACCATTGTTGACCAAAGTCAACTATAGGTCAACCATGACCTAATTGACCTAGAGATGGCTTGGATGAACATAGAAGGACTTGTTGACTAAGATTTGACTAAACCCTAGGCTATTAACTAGTTGGTTTAGGTTTGACCTATATATAAGTATATTATTGTGACTTGGGTTTTGTGGAAAGACCTATGTAGATTAAGATATATATGGGTTAGGTTAGATACTTAGAGTTGAGTCATGACTTGAGATTGGAATATGGGATTAGCTTGAATATAGGATTAAGGTTGGTATTATATATATATGTATTTATATGTGGTATACTTGTATAGGTATTGGTTATACCTTAACCTTGTGGTGTAGTACCTTGGATAGTCTAGATTGACCTAGCTTGACCATATTGACTAGTATTTGACTAGTCTGACCATTGATTGACTAAACCCTAGATAACTTGACTAGTTTGACTAGAATATTGACCAAGAGTTGACTTTAACCTAGATTAGACTAGTTTGACCTTATTTGACCTTGTTTGACCTTATTTGACTTAGTTTGACTTCCTGTGACCTAGTTTGACTGTTAGAGTTGACCAGGTTTGACTTTTGACCAGATTGACCTAGAATCATGTAGTATGCATTGTATACTCTATTTTTACCATTGTGGATACATTGTGACTTGTATTGCTCTGATTAGGAGCCATACACCTCTCATCAGGCAGTATATCCTCTTCAGACATTCAGTTATCAGGCGAGTATATTCTCTGACCGTTTCATACTTGCCAGGATTTATATTCTTGCTCTAGATTACTTTACTTGATGCTGACACGATTGTTATCACGGATTGGTACTATATGGATCTTTAATGAGATGTTATCCCCCTCGGGAGCATCAGATACTTTTGCCACGTGTGTTTCACTTACATCATGTATCTCATGCTTCTATTATCATGTATCTTCATGTATCAGCTAGTGACTCATGTACTCTCATGATCACCGAGCCTTCATGAATGTTCATGAATCACTCATGTATCACCCATTTATGGGCTTATCACGAATCTTAACATAACTAGAATGGATCCTTGTGTATTGATTGGGGAAACGGAGGAGTAGAAGTGGACATGTAAATAATTCCAAAGTAGTGTAATCATGTACAAACTCAGTAGTGTAATCATGTATAAATTCTAGCCATTCACATGCCTATCTTGTACTCTACATCACTAGCCACTTACAGTTCTCTATATACAGTAGATATTTTCTTTACAGCTATCTCTTTTACTACATGTATCTTCCTTCAGCAGTTCCTGTATTTTACTCTATTGCATGCTTTATATTTCCTATCATACTATGCACTGCGTGAGATGTATTGTGCTCGTTCCTGTCCTGACTGGACCTGTTGAAAATATTACAGAGGATGAGGATGAGGCCCTGGTGTCTACCTATTATGGAGCAGGACTAGATGATACTTATGTTGTAGACCCTCAGCAGGATCCACCTGCAACTGAGGATGTTGTCCCAGTAGTCTAGGCTAGTTTAGCTAGACAGTCTTTTCTATATTATCTTTTTGTCTCACATTCTGAGTTGTATTTTGAGATGTTGAGATATATAGACTTTAGACTTATTGTATTATGAGTTGATATTCTGGATGTTATGTATCCTAGACACTTAGACTTATTTCATCTATTCTACTGTCTCTTTGAGTTACCATCTGTCTATCTATCTATCTTTCATTCTTCTACCTAGATGTGATTGAGATTGTATTCTGTTTGTCACCTCCATTCGGAGAGTATAAACTGTACAGGTACCTTATATATTGTTAGATGATTGACCTAGGACAGCGTTCTACTGCCGACACTGCGGCGTAGGCTGGACGTACCCACTTCTCGTGCCCCTATACAAGGTGCGGGTCGTGACACGTTTTTTAGTGGTGGCCCATGCAGGTCGAGTTTATGTAGTGGTATTCGAACTAGAGTATCACTACAGCTTGTGATAGGATTCGAGGAATAGGCTTAGTGAGAGAGGATACTCAATCACTGTTAGGATACCTTGAGAGATTCCGGGGATGACCCTTGAGAATCTCATTTTGAATTACGATTTAAACTCCTTTCCTTTGATTGAATTTGATTTTGAGAGGATTCACTGTAGAACTTTGAATCCTGGTATTAGTTGATGATTTTGAAATTTTTGTAGTTGCTGATTTTAATTTCTTTGTATTAGATTAATATCTTTTATTTTAAGGTACTCAATCACATTTATGAGAAAACTCTCATCTGTTTCTTGCCATCTAATTCTCTTGCTAATTGCTTTCCCTTGAAATGAACTGTCTCCTCTATTTTTGCATCTTGCTCAACTCTTTCTACCAAACTATGTGACTGTGTCCCAATCCTGACTTACTCGACATTTCCTCAAATAAGACTTTATTGAGACCTTCTAACCTTGACCCTTGATTTGATCAAACCCTAACTATATCATCTAGTAGCCTATCTATCCCTAGGGTTGTGTTCCTAAATTATTTACTGGATTCCTAATTAATTTTATTCCATGCGTTAACTTGATCTTCTTTATTTTTGCATCAATTGTCACGTCTTGAACTCCCACTTTCTATTCTAGATCATTGGACGTACATTACCGTGACTTGGATTCGGAGTATAATACTAGCTGTTACCTCCCAAAAAACTTCACATGTAAGACCTAGACTAGCCTACCTTCATGTAGGTATTCCATGTCCTACTAAAACCGTCTCCTTGTACTATTTCCTTGATATGATTTTCTGGTCAAATGGCTAAACTATAACCTCTACCTGATACTAAATTAATTCTTATTTCAATTAGAGATCCACCTTGGCTCAATTCTTTCGACCTGGCATGTGATGGTGTTCTGCTTGAATCCTTAAATACTTAACCTTGTACCTTATCTTGAATGCTTGACCCGATGGTTAAGGATCTTGGACTATATATTTCTTCATCATTTCCACCTTAATTAATCTTATGCTATAAATTATCCTTAGTTTTACAAGCTTATCCTTTTCGAGCTTGATCATGATATATTTATTGGGTGTACACCCACTAACATATTATCTAATCAGAACCGGCGCATGATGGTCTGATCAACCTATTGCGTTTTGGTTCGTTTTTTATATTAATCTACGTGGATGGAGACATAGTTAAACTTGCCCTAGAATCTTATCCGCAACAGCCTTGACAATTCTCCTTGGAATTATTTATCGCCTATGAACCTCGTATTCGTATCCAGTTGAATTAAATTTAATCATGATCTGGATCTTCATCATTGGATGTTCGTGCTCATACTTGATTTCATTGATTTTCCATCTTGCCCAAATCTCGATTTATCCTGAAATTGATCAACTTAGATCGTGTCAAGACTAAAATCTATTTGTGATTGTTTGTGCCTAAATTTTTAATTTTCTTTTACCACTTTATGGAATAGTAACTTTTAATGATTTCTCACTTACTTGTTAAATGACAAATTTTCATATAGGATGGTAGACGGTCCTATAGCCTTGATGATTGTTGTTCCCTTACCTTCCCAATTAGGACACCTAGATTGCTTGTACGTTTTGATACCATAGGACAGTCTTGATCTAGAATGACTAGTGCACCTAGATGAGACCACAGATGTCCCATTTAACCTATCCCCCTGGTACCACTATTGCATCATAATTTCTGGTTCAATTTAGGTAACATAGACCTTTCTAAATTATGATCATCGTAGGCACATTACCGTGACTTTTAAATTTGGAGCACAAGTCTAGTTGTTTTCTCAAAACTAATTTCAATACATGACCTAGACATGACACTCTACACCCATGACCTTAGTATCCCACTAGGCATACCATCGTGTGCTTCATTTGCTTAGTACGATTTTCCTGACCCGAGGCTCCACTGATTATCCTATGGAGTTACTTTGATTCGATTTGAATTAAGGACACCATATGACCTAAAACTGCCAGCCAATTTTTGGACATGACCCAGTATAGGTCTACTATCCATATTTACTTGTTGACCTTGTATGTTGCTAGGTAGTAGCTTCGTCCCTGATTGTTGGAGGTTGACTAGGAGGAGTACGACCATCTTAATTTCGAGGACGAAATTATTTTAAGGTGGGTAGACTTGTAACACCCAGTTTTCTGAAATTGGGGTATTTTTGAAAAATTATTATTTTTATTATTTATTAATGGTATTTTAGTCATGATATGATTTTTGGTGATTATTAGTGTAATTAAAACTATTTCTAAGTCATGACTTATGATTTGTGACTTTACTAGTATAACCCTAGTGTAAATCCTAGAGATTTCATAACCTAGAGATACCATGACCATGTAAGCCTAACCAAGTGATTAGGATACATTTAGCACTTTTTAGCCTAAAGGGTATTTGGTAATTTCTAGGATTTATTTGGAATTATTTGCATTTATTGTTTTATTATTATTTAATTATTGTTAAGTGTCATGAGAGCCCCTAACCAAGTTTAGCCTAATCTAGGGATTAGTTACTAACCTAGAATGCTAAGGGGATAGATTTTACATTGGTTAAAGTAGGGAAAATATTGATATTTACTTTATTAGATATTTTCCACAAAACACTCCAAAGATCTAACCTTTGCCAAGAAAGTCCTTCCCTTCACATAGAAGCAACCCAAGGACACCCTCCCCTACCCCATGGCAGGCCACACACACTACCCCTTCTATATAACCCCATCACATTTTATTCATGATCATTTTTACATGAATTAAAACCCTACAAAAATTCCTTTTTCATCAAACCTTGATAACTTCCTCAAATTTGATCCAAATCACCTCTAGTTTCTTGCATTGGGACCCTACTACACTGAGGAAACTGAGGGAGGCTAGCAACCAAAGTTTCACAAGCCTTTGGGTATCACCAAGTGGAAGGACACCCCCTATTCTAGGCTTTCCATTGATTTTGCATCAATAGGTAAATGCCCTCAAACCTTGCTAATATTGTAATTTTTTTTCATAAATGCATGCATATAGGTATACCCTAACTGTAGGTCAAGTTTGGTAGGAAATAGGTTTGGTTTGGTGTCCGTATCGGACACGTATCTGTGCTTAAATTACAGTGTTTGGTGAAATGCCACTTAGGAATAAAAGTTGTTGTTTTCCAAAAAAATTACACATTTGGGTAGCCCTTGGCATGCTGATCACGAAACCCTATGACTGAGCACGTTTCGTGCTGTGTCCGTGTCCAAAATGGACACGAACTCACTGCACGATGCACACGAATAGTGCCCTGCTACCACACTGCTCGTGCTCACTGTACAGACCACTAGGACACGTAAAATTTGACATGGACACGGGGGCAATATCTGCGAACATGCCACCAAAATTTCGTGTCATGCCGTGTCGTGTCGAGTGAGAAATCTCACTCGCACTGGACACGCACTGACAGTGCACGCGCGCACAGACCCAGTTTTCCCACTTGGACATGGCCTTCGTGGTGTCTAGACACCATGTGGACACCTCGTGTTGACACGAGTGTGTAGCCTAACACGTAGACTACACATGGACATGACCACGTGACCCCACGTGGCGTATGTCGTGTCCACGAGACACTAGAACACACGCACGACACTGTCTGAAACAGTGTGTATCAGTCGAGAAAACTCGACTGATACGGGTCTCGTGTCGACGCATGAGGATACGTGGACACTGTGCAGGCTACCTAATAGCTAGCCCTAGACCTAGGCGACCTGTGTGCATGACCACGAGACGTGTCGTGTCTCGTGGTGTGTCCTAGAGAGAGTTGCACGCGTGCACGATGCAGTGTATTCGTGTGTGGTGTCAGTTTACCCGATTAAGTTTTTGTGAGTGTTGACACATCAAATTGTGTCGTGGTGTCGTGTCAGGCACCTAGGACACTAGAGGACACTAGGGGCTAGTGTTACCAACCTTTGGGTTCGAGCCTTAGCTCGGTTTGGGTCGTGTAAATGGGTTTACCCATTTTCCTGTGCACAGTGCACATTTCCAAAATTTGGAATATTTCCAGTTTTTCCAAATCGAATTTCAAACGATTTTTTTATGTTTTATACAAATAATGGTATGTTTTCAGTGTATGTATACGTAGTGTATATAGGTGTGTGTGTGTAGGTGGATTTTTGGGATATATACATGTGGTACATGTGTATATACATATATGTATATATATATTATATATAATATATATATATATATATATATATATATATAGGTGTGTGTGTGTATTGTGTGTGTGTGTGTGTGGTTACTGTTCTCAGAAATCTGAGAATAGAACACCCCCCCTGTTCACAGTGAACACACCATGCCCTGTGTCAGTGAAACACTCTCTCTTTCAATCTATTACACCATTCTCTCTCTCTCATATTCTCTCATTTTCTTCTCTCTATATATATGTATTATATATAAGTTTGTATATATATATATATATATATATTATATATATATATAATATATGTATGTATATATGTATGTATATATTATTAATCTATTATATATATATATATATATATATATATATATATATATATATAATAAATGATATATATTTGTATTAGATTATATTTTGTGTCTATATATAGATACCTATAGGGTATGAGTATTACATAGGCTATAGGCCTATGTAGTTGTGTTGTCTATATATATATATATTATATATATATATATAATATATATATATTATATATATATTATATTATATATATATAAGATATATAAATTATATATTATATATATTTTTTATATATATATATAATATATGAGGTTATATATATCTAAGGTTATATATATGTGTGTATATATATATATATATATATATATATATTATATATATATATATATATATATATATATATATATATTATATATATGATAGAGATAGATACCTATAAGTTATTAGCCTATGGTCTAAGTTACTAGCCTATGGCCATTAGGGGCTAATCCTAATTGACCTAATGACCCAAATCCTAACTAGTTGACCCTTGTTGACTAAGAGTTGACCAAAGTCAACATAGATCAAACTTGACCTATTAACCTAGAATTGACTAGGATTAACCTAAAATGACTAGTTTAACTAGTTTGGCCATTTTTGACCTAACTTGACTAGTAGACCTAGTTGACTAGATAATTGACCATTGTTGACCAAAGTCAACTATAGGTCAACCATGACCTAATTGACCTAGAGATGGCTTGATGAACATAGAAGGACTGTTGACTAAGATTTGAATAAATCCTAGGATTAACTAGTTGGTTTAGGTTTGACCTATATATAAGTATATTATTGTGACTTGGG
Organism: Iris pallida; assembly: GCA_029216955.1. NCBI lineage: Eukaryota > Viridiplantae > Streptophyta > Magnoliopsida > Asparagales > Iridaceae > Iris > Iris pallida. The sequence goes on from JANAVB010032562.1 coordinate 50,363, forward strand.
TTTTGTGGAAAGACCTATGTAGATTAAGATATGTATGGGTTAAGTTAGATACTTAGAGTTGAGTCATGACTTGAGATTGGAATATGGGATTAGCTTGAATATAGGATTAAGGTTGGTATTATATATATATGATTTATATGTGGTATACTTGTATAGGTATTGGTTATACAAACCTTGTGGTGTAGTACCTTGGATAGTCTAGATTGACCTAGCTTGACCATATGACTAGTTTTGACTAGTCGACCATTGATTGACTAAACCCTAGAATACTTGACTAGTTTGACTAGAATATTGACCAAGAGTTGACTTTAACCTAGATTAGACTACACTACCAAAATACATCATTTAGCGACGGATTATTAGCGACGGACTTATTCCGTCAGTATTAGCGACGGACTTATTCGTGGCCGCTCAGCGACTGCTTACCGACTACAATCCTTTGTAATTTTATTTTAATTTTAGGGGGAGGAAAGGTCGCACATCCGTCGCTAGAGTGTCGGTTGTTTAGCGACGGAGTTTTAGTCGTCGTACACGTCGATTATTTTGGCGGAAATTGTGTAGAAAATTGGCGGGTCATATTTTCGACGCCTAGCGACGGATGTGCAGTGACACTATCCAAAAAGGCGACCGATTGGCGACGGTGTTACCAGTCGCGTCGTCCGGTAAATAAACGTTCCAGACTTAAATGGAACGGTGGGGGAAACTTTTCGTATTCTTCCCAAATTCACTCTCTCTCCTCCTCTATCTCTCTCTCTCTCGCCGGTGTCGGCTTCGGTGATTGGCGTCGGTGTCGTCGTCGGCGTGGCGTCCCTCCTCTCTCTCTCCCGAAGGTAACCCCCTCTTTCTCTCGATATCTCTCTCTCTCTCTCTAGGTTATAGGGTCTGTCCGTCGCGATTGGGGCTGGGCCATCCGTGGATTGGCGGCTGGCTTGGGTCGGGGGCTGGACGGTGGGCTTGGGGCGGAGGCGTCGGGGTCTGGGAGGCGGGCTTGGGGTTGGGGCGTCGGGGGCTGGACGGGGGACGGGGTGGGAGGCTGGATTGGGGTTGGGGCGTCGGGGGCTGGGCGGCTGGCTTGGGTCGGGGTCTGGGCGGTGGGCTTGGGGCTGGGGCGTCGGGGTCGGGAGGCGGGTGGGCTTGGGCGGCGGGCTGGGCGGTTGGGCTTGGGATTGGGGGCGTCGGGAGCTGGGCGGGGCTTGGGTCGGGGGCTGGGCGGTGCTTGGGGCGGGGGCGTCGGGGGCTGGGCGGCTTGGGGGGGGACGTCGGGGGGGGCGGCTGGCTTGGGTTAGGGGCTGGGCGGCTGGCTTGGGCGGCGGCGTCGGGGGCTGGGCGGCTGGCTTGGGTTGGGGGCTGGGCGGGCTTGGGTTGGAGGCTGGACGGCTGGCTTGGGGCGGCGGCGTCGGGGGCTGGGCGGCTGGCTTGGGGCGGGTGCGTCGGGCTATTTGTAACTGCCGCACACCATAAGCACTCTTCATATATATATGCAACGAACTACTGGGGCGGGGCTTGGGGCGGCGGGCTTTGGTCGGGGGCGGGGGTGGCTTTGCTTCTCAAATTCATCTGAGTTTATATTGGCTAAATTATGTGTTATCCATATTGGGTGTTCCATTAGTTTGGTGGTGTTTGGATTAGTAAATGTGAATATATAGGGGTTTGGATTCATGGTGTATATATTCACTGTCTCAAGGACAGTGCGAGTTCTATCAGTTGTGTGCTCTGTATAGATGTATATATCTATACATCTAGCTGTGATATACATATGTGTATGTGACAATCTCAGTTAGCGACGGACTAGTTACGGTTAGCGACGAATATTTCCAGCTCCATTAATTGCATTAATATACGGTACGACATGGTGAGGATATTCCCTGCAGCCATTCGACTGGCGAGCAGGAAGAAAACTATGTTGATCGTACAGGGTGTACTAAGCGGATCAACCTCCTGGACCGTAGGTACTTATAAGTATTGACCGTATCGGATTAGTATCGATCTATCGTTTTGGTATGGGCCGTATCGGTTGGTATTGGTCTTAGCGAATTGGTATCGTCCTATCCGTATGTATCGGCCGTCGTAGCGGATTCATATTGGCCTTATCGATTGGTATCTGTCATATCCGATAGGTATCGGCCGGTTGGATTATTATATACCATTTCGGATTAGTTTCGTAGAAGGTTTAACAACTGTACTTGGATTTCTCTCTTCTAGAGCTAGATTACCATTGCAAGGAGTCACGAGAGCGTAAATGGCCAGTTACAGAACATAAACTTCCTTTTTAATCTCGCTTTTCTGATGGAAAGAACGTATGTATGTTACTGTAACTGGCCAATCACGATCTGGTGATTCTCTTGCAATGGTATTCTAGCTCGAGAAGAGAGAAATCCAAGTACAGTTGTACTAAACCTTCCATGAAACTAATCCGAAATGGTATATAATAATCCAACACGGCCGATAATATCGGATATGACCGATACCAAATCGATAAGGCCATATGAATCCTAGCTATACGGCCGATACATGTACATATCGGATATAGGACGATACCAATTGTTAAGGCCAATTCCAATATGATACGTCCTATACCAATCCGATGACCGATCAGGCTTGATACACTAGATACTAAGTACATTGGCCTATACCAGCGGATCCACAAATTACTGCACGATCGGGCCCAACGACTCCAGTAATCCGGTTTGGTGAGTACATGATTACATAGTAATTCGTTAGTCTTGTGATACAGATTTTTACTCATGCTACCAATGTCACAACTTTTCTAGTGGCTCCCTTCTGATGATAAACGCAAAAAAACCAACGTCACAACTTTATAACTTGAGTAAATTTCTTTACCCTATAAAAAATTTTGTGTGTCAGAAAGATGGCTCCTAGGACTCGTCGAGGTGGTGCTGCTAGTCGAGGAAGGGTCGAGGCAAGAAACCCTTGGAGGTCGACACAGAGGAAGTCTCCGTCGTAAACAAGAGCCGGGTGACTGTTAAGGAGAAGGTGTTACCAAAGGTCGAGGTCAAGAAAGAACCGATGACCATCAGGAAAGAGATTGCTCCCAAGCTTGAAGCTAAGGAGGAGCCCCGTCAGAGAGTAGTAGCATCGGGAACGACCCTCCTGTCCCTAAGGCCTCAACCGATTGAGCCTTCGTATGCAAAGTGGCTGATAGAATGGTACATGTCTCAAAGCAACTCATCCCTGGCTGTGAGAATTCATCGTCTGATTGTGTCATTGTTGAGGCGAAAGTCGATTTTCCTATGTATTTTGGAGTATTTGTGAAAATTTTGGAATATTTGTGTTATGATCGGTCGCCAGGATGGATATTAGGTTACTAGAACTGGCCAAACTCTTTCCTATGTGTTTTGGAATATTTGTGAAAAATTTGGAATATTTGTGCAATGATCGGATTATAAGATGGATATTAGGTTACTCTTCGGATAATTGATGTCTATTATATAATTTGGTTGGTCTATATGATTCTTGGATAATTAGTGTGCATTAAATTCGTATGTGCATTACTTGGTCTATGTGATTCTTGGATAATGTGACTGCATTATATATTTGGTCTGTGTGATTGTTGGATAATTGGTGTGCATTATATGGTTGGTTTATGCATATTTGTGAACAGGAAAAGTGCTGCAATTTTTTCCCAAAAAAACCCAGTTAGCGAGACTAGTGACCGTGTAGCGACGGATACTTCCAGTTTTCGACGGGTTGTCGACGGGTAATCCGTCGCTATCTGGAGTTTTTAAATGTTTC
>JANAVB010032563.1:0-29462 GCA_029216955.1 Iris pallida
ATATATATATATATATATATATATATTGTTCATGGTTCACTAGTGTAATGAGTGATGATTGCATACCTTGTATCAGTCGAGAGAGTATTAGTATCAAGATTCAGGTTCAGTTCTCTACTACATTAGTATCAGTCATGATTCATTCCTATATACTACTTTTGTATCAGTCTTTACTGATAACATGTATCAGTCATCACTGATATATGGTAGCAGTCATCACTAAACATGGTATCAGTATGATACCTTGGTTCAGTCCTTGTTTGGATTTTATAGTATCAGTCCATGCTTCATTGTGTATCAGTAATTAGTATATAGAGAGGGGAATACTTCTTCATGTATTTGTGACTGAACAATATGAAGGATTACTCCATTTTAGTATCAGTATCACATGTGGACTTTGTATCAGTCCTTGTTATTGTATCCAGTACCATATTAGAACGTGGCAGTTGGCTAAGATTACATCAGTCCTGTATTGTATCGGTCCCAGTCCTCTAATATCTTGTTTTAGTCGAAAGGGCACTTTAATTCAGTCCCTTTCTATAGACTATAGCTGTATGTTGTTGTCACGCCCCGCTCCCGCAGGAGCGATCGTCCCCGCTAAGGCGTGATGCCGCACGGGCCTAGGTTGCTCCCGTGTAAGGCTAATCCCAGAAACGGCCGATTTGAGCTAGGCCACAGAGTCGCACATAGTGTTCCATTTGCAGCAGAAAGTAAATGAACACAAATTGAAGCGAATTAAACTTTTTATTGATTTTAAAAAGTTTACAAGCGGCACTAGGCCGAGATTACAAATCGCTCAAGCTCTCTCTCTCTGAAACATAAAAGGCGTGCCAAGTGGCTTACAACATGGAATGATTCATGGCGATGTTCCGATACATATGTCATGTATATGGTGCTTTAGCTCCTTGCAACGCTCCAAGGCTCCAGAGTTAGCTCGCCTTAGCACGTTCGAGGGAAGCTCCGCCCGACGACATCTCCTACGTCCTGCAAGCAAACTTTGGGGTTATCAGTACATTGTTATGCACTGGTGGGGAGGCTAGCTCGCCCACAATGCTATCATTACCAAACATGTTCTATTTACTTTTGTGCGTCTATCATTCATTGTCTTTCTAATCTTGTCTTAGGATCAGTTTCATGGCATATTTCATAACCTATCCCGTGTTGCAAATTCAAGTTTGCATGGAAATACATGCACGACTTACCCATACTTACCGTCCGGCCTTCCCTGTCCAAAGTAAACCAAGTTAGTCAACAATTCATATGTAATAACTTAACATGTTTCTTCGACTTGGTTGCTATTTCGACGTGTCATGGGACTGAAATGGTCACGAGGTGCGTTGTAATTTATCAAACTCGAGAGTCGTAAGCTGAGACAAACTCACTCATTCGTTCATGCGTATCTCAACACCCACTTGCAGCTGCATTCGAGTTCATCATATCGCTGAGTTGGATCGTGCACGTATTCAAGGCGTCCCCCAAATACGTACATTTCAACCAAGCTTAGCGATTAGCGAAGTCGGACAAGCTACTCGTGATAGTTTTGATTTTTCGATCGTTTTGCTAACTTCGATTTTAAAATCGAACTCGCGTGCATCTCACTATCGTTTACTCGGTCATCGAGATGACCCGATTCGCTTCTCAAGCGTTCTTGTCCACGAAATCTATGATTTCTTCTTAGCAGGGTCGACCAAGTCTAAGTAATTTCCGTCCGATTCAAGACCAAGTATTGCAATATCATCGAGTACGGCTTCCTATCAATGATTCAATTCGCTATCCAACTTTACTTGTGCTTCATCCATTCCTATCATTTACTTTGTTTGGGGCCAATCTCGTTTTGTTCACGCACACTCCCAGTTCCGTCCTACTCTAAGTTTTGTTGCCCAAGTCTATCGTCCGTCCAGACGATGCCGTAAACCATAAATGTTCAATACTCGGCATAGGGTCGTCCGCCTATCGGCTAGGTCATCTCACCAGAATAGTTACAAGTCAAGTTCTCGATTCATTGTGCAAAGTCATTGCACGACGCTCGCCCCAATCCTATGGTCAAACCATTTTGTTCATTTCGTACTGGATTTTCTACCCAAGCTCGTTTCACTCAAATTTCTAATCAACGAGCAGTGTTCAGCCTATTTGTCTCAACACATTCTCCGTTCCAAGTCCGAGCTCGTTTAGAAAAGTCATCCTACGATAGGTTGTCCTCAATCAAATCCTTGACATGTCAATATTGTGCTTCCGCACTAGCAATTATCATAGTCTATCTCTTCAAGTATGTTTGATATAATTTACCTATCCATCCTATCTAATTCACGTAGTCGATCACAAGGTAGTCTAGCCTTGCAATATGTCGCACCCCGATCTCACGCAAGTCTGATTATCCACGGCGGACATGAATCACCATGTCAACATTCCTGCAGAATAATCGTCCTCATCGGGACATAACTCTTGCGTTGAGTCTAGACTTACTCATTTTCGATCCGCGGATTGGGTCTACTCAATCCTCAAGTTTTCTTGTTCTTCAATCGTAAGTCCTAACAATCTTCGAATTTACCTTCGCTTCAAACCACAAGTCGAAGAAATCAAAATTGCAATGTCATGATATTTTGAGTTCGATCATTTTCGTTGGACATGAATCACCATGCCAACGCTCACACGAAACGATTGTCCCAAATCCGACGTGACGTATGTGCGAGTCTGGAGTTGCGCTCGCACAAGACAAGATCGTTGTCGTTGTGGTTATCACCGAACAATCAAGTCATTTCCCTTCTTCATTCCAAACATTCATTTCTATCAAAATTTTCCAACATAGTATCCTTCAAAACAATATCTTCTACACGATCATCTTTCATCGAATCAAAGTACCCTCGAGTTATCATACATCGATCTTTGATACGCCTTAATACCATCGATGATGTACATAACCTGACGATCTTTCTTTTGCAACGAATTTTGAGTCGTGCAACTTAATTCCTTAATTCACATTGTCTCATGCTAACTCTTCATTGAGCAACATCCATCCCAAATTCTTAGTCATTCTCGTATCTCCAAACCAATATTTTCCATGCACGCTATCTTCCGATTGTGCTAACTTTGGTTTCATCTGAGTATTTCGTCTTAATTCAAGTTTCAATCCAGTCGACTATTTAAAATCGCATGCACGATCTTCTATGTTTCCTCGACCAAGACCTCCATTCGTTTCATCGTTTCAACTCTCCATTCAATCGTTTTGTAATTCGCACTACGCATTCTTAATTCGTTCGAATGAAATCTTGTTGAGACTATCGAAGTCAAAACCAACTAAGCGTTACTCGTTCTAAGGCTTTGCGCGATATCATCGCTTGTTGACATACTCATTCTATCCGTAAATCCTTTAGTCTCGCTCGAACAATTTCTATAACATCCATACACTACTCAGGGTTCGAGCCACTCGACTAGTCGTCGACACTCATTCTTATTCTTCCTCGAAGCTATCATATACACCACTCGGGGTCAAGTCACTCAACAAATCCTTAAAAGGTCATTCGATTCTCAGTCGATATGTTCAATTGTGCGTTCGCCCGTTCCTCAAAGTCTAAGAACCATCTCCTGTGCTCGCTTTAGCGTTGGTCAAATGGCGTCTCTATCGACACATTTCTAAGTCTCACTTATTCTCGTCCGAGCGATAGTCGATCTCGCTCGCAAACTCGTTTGCTATTATCAGCGTAAGGTTATTCAAGTATGCACTGCATTTTGCTAACTCTTAGCATTAGTTTTCTCTCCACTCAAGTCCGTTGTGGTTTGGCACAAAGGCCTTCACCTATCGATCCCGTTCAACCGAGTACTCGTACGAGCTTTTGAAAATATTAGACTTATTGTATGGAACATCCCAAGGCACAACGAGAGATAGCGTATACTTCTTTGTTTCCAAGCGAGCTTTTAAAACTGAGAGAATCGAAATGTAGTCCAAGGACGTAAAGCCGTACTTTGATACCAATCTGTCATGTCCTGCTCCCGCAGGAGCGATCGTCCTCGCTAAGGCGTGATGCCGCACGGGCCTAGGTTGCGCCCGTACAAGGCTAATTCCAGAAACGGTCGATTTGAGCTAGGCCACAGAGTCGCACAGAGTGTTCCCATTTGCAGCGGAAAGTAAATGAACACAAATTGAAGCGAATTCAAACTTTTTATTGATTTTCAAGAAGTTTACAAGCGGCACTAGGCCGAGATTATAAATCGATCAAGCTCTCTCTCTCTGAAACATAAAAGGCGTGCCAAGTGGCTTACAACATGGAATGATTCATGGCGATGTTCCGATACATTATGTCTTGTATATGGTGCTTCAGCTCCTTACAACGCTCCAAGGCTCCAAAGTTAGCTCCGTGCCTTAGCACGTTCGAGGGAAGCTCCGTACCCGACGACATCTCCTACGTCCTGCAAGCAAACTTTGGGGTTATCAGTACATTGTTATGCACTGGTGGGGAGGCTAGCTCGCCCACAATGCTATCATTACCAAATATGTTCTATTTACTTTTTTGCACCGTCTATCATTCATTGTCTTTCTAATCTTGCCTTAGGATCAGTTTTATGGCATATTTCATAACCTATCCCGTGTTGCAAAATTCAAGTGTTTGCATGGAAATACATGCACGACTTACCCATACTTACCGTCCGACCTTCCCTGTCCAAAGTAAACCAAGTTAGTCAACAATTTATATGTAATAACTTAACGTGATTCTCGTAAACATTCAGTGTCGAGGGCGTATCCTTGCCTCAGATTCTAGCACTTCGTAGACGTGTTTTCTAACTCATTTGTACGAAGTACTCTCGATCATTTTGTGTGTTATATTCAAGCCTATTCAGAAGGTGCCTTATTCAGTTAACTTAGACTACTTTGTTTCAATGCAAGGACTTACACGTGGATTGCCACCAACAAAGTCCACTTAATCTATATGCACCGGTCGCTGGCATGTCAGCCATTTGGACATTTCTTTATGGTATTCTCATCTATCAAGCGTGATGGCTGGTACACCTTGATAGACTATTGAAGTACCGGTCCTACGTTTGGTTATGTGCCCAAGCCCGCACACCTGTCCGCCCATAGGCCATGATTCTGTCTAGGCCGGCCACGACATCGTCGTTCGTTGCCTTGGAATCCTTTCACTCGTGCACGAGTCCGTCCACGACCATTTCGTATTTGTCTTATCATTTTAACTTAACGGCTGTCTTTGAGCCATAGGCTGTCTCTGAGCCATAATGCGTTGTCGACCAGGTTGGCGGGTGGCGTCTGTGCAGCGCGGGTAGCGAGCCCTGATGCACGTTCCCGTCATACTTGTCGCTAACCATTTCTTTTCTTTCTTATGTTATTCATTCTTTCTTTCACTTGTTCGTTCGTTCATTGATTCATTCACATATTCATTCATTCTCATATTCATTCATTCATTCGTTGATTCATTCATTCACTTATTCGTTCATTCATTCATTTATACCTTATGCAACTCCCCGTACGGGAGTCGTCTTGGCGACCCATCGGTCCCGAAGTCTTCCAATGTTGCTATACTCTACTTGGAACGACTATGTCGATAGTCTTCCATTTCATTGTTGTAAACCATTCATTGTTTTATTGTTGAACGCATAAGAAACTCGAAATGTAAGCTTGTACCTTAGCACGAGTGCGGAGTACGGTGTTGGAGTTCTCACATTTTCCATGTTCTTTTCTATATTCTATACAAGCATGCAAGATGGGATTATTCCCTTAGCTAGGTGCGTTGAGTCATTTATTAGCATGCACGGTATTATCGCCTAGCGATTCTAGCAATAGTGTCCGTATTGTTATGTGTCTAGGCTAAGCAAAGACGGGTTCATCGGAGCCACCCACCTTAGCAATGTTCGTATCGGCCGAACGATACTCCGAGCGCGCCTTTGAAAGTCTAAGTCTGGATTCATCTTGACGGGCCAATGTAAGCCTTGCATCGATTCTTTATCAGGTCGATGCCAACTCTTCGGGTCGACGGCTCGTTTGAGTTGTTGCACTTGCTGTTTGAATCGACGTTCCGCTAGGGCGGAGCGGGTCATTACAGTTGTTACCAGTCCTTAGTTTCAACATTGTATCAGTAAATGAGAAGGGGGGAGTTACCTCAATCTCCTAGTTCAGAGATACCTTGTATCCTCTTGGGCAGTTTTTTATTTATTAAATAACACGTATGTATTTACTACTTAATATACATACATGTCGCAATGACTATCAATCTCTCGATAGACACTGGATTAGTACCAGCCAGACACTGTCCCTGCAGCCATTCGACTAGCGAGACAGAAATCTATGTACGACATTTGTTATAAGGAATTTGCATTAATCTACGGTACGACATCGTGATCAGGACATAGTCCCTGCAGCCATTCGACTGGCGAGGCAGAAACTATGTAGCCGTAGATAAAGTTGACTGTCCTCCGACCCCTATCCCTCGGCAATGATGATACGACAACCTATCACTACATCTTTAGTAGTAGATGATGTCTTAGTATTACATTTTGTGGGTTCATCTTATTAATTATGTTATATCCTTCAGATTCTAGATTCGATAAGAACATATACTACACCATATGTACAAAACATAGATGATTCACACTAATGTATGCTAGAATAAATTTTGGGTTGTGTTCTGAGCCATCCGTTCTCATACTTGTCAAAAAATCAAATATAACCTTTTTATCTGCTTTCGAAAAAATCGAATATAACCTTTTTTAAAAAGTGTTCTGAGCCATCCATTCTCACACTTATTTCTTTTCTGGAATTACAAAACATATATGAATTATACATTGAGTGTCAATCTTTGCAGAATTATCTTAAAATGGATACGAATTACTATCTGCGGAACCGTTTGTGGATGTACAATCGTCATCCTGATGACATGTACGGTGTGCAGGATAAATTTATACAGGCTGTGTAACAGTTCCTGCAGTTTGCCAAGGCGTTCCCTCAGTACGTGGACCGTATAAAAATTAAGTATCCATGTGTGAGATGTCGCAACTTGAAATATCATTCGGAAGTGGATGTGACATATCATTTGTATTCGAGGGGTTTCATGCCAAATTATTATCAGTAGACCGCACACGGAGAACTTGTGCTTTTAGCATCCGAGCCGGAGCCTTATGTGGAGCCTTGTGTAGATGTCCACGAGCATGCTGATTACGACCAAGGGTGGACGAACATGGTTTTCGATGCTGCGGGGACTAGTTTTGATCCGAACAATCAATATGCAGCTGAGGAGGCCCCGAATGCTGATGCTGTAAAGTTTATGGAGTTGTTGGAGAATGCAAGGACTCCTTTATATCCTAGTTGTGATGACCATTCACCGTTGGAGGTAATTACAAGGCTGTTGAGCATAAAATCAGATTTCAACATGTCTCAAGAATGCTACAACCGAATCCTGGAGTTAATTAAAGATATATTGCCAGAGGGTGCCAAGTTACCTAAAGATTTCTACCGATCCAAGAGAATGGTGAGATCGCTCTGGATGGGGTATAAAAAAATTGATGCACGTCGCAATGGATACATATTGTACTATAAGGATGACAAGGATGTAGACGTCTGCAGATTTTGTGATGCCGATAGCTTCAAGGAAACTAGTACAACAAGGACTTCTGGTGCATGCAAGCCAACAGATTCGATGCACTATTTGCCTTTGACGCTGCGGTTGCAGAGGTTGTTTATGGCAAAGGAGACTGCTGATAATATGAGTTGGCACAAGCGGGAACAAATATATGGAGTACTGGATTATCCATCCGACGGAGAAGCATGGAAGCACTTTGATCGAGTGTATCCCGATTTTGCTTCAGAGCCGCGTAATGTCAGATTGGGGCTTTTCTCCGACAATTTTACCTCATTTGGACTTTCGGGCTCACAATATTCTTGTTGGCATGTGATTGTTACTCCATACAACTTGCCACCTTGGATGTGTATGAAGACTCCTTATATGTTCCTAACTGTTATTATTCCAGGTCTGAAGAACCCGAAGAGGAACATCGATGTGTACTTACAGCCCTTGGTAGATTAGATAAATCAGTTGTGGGAAGTAGGTGCAACCACATATGATGTTTCCAGAAAGCAAAACTTTCAGATGAGAGCCGCACTAATGTGGACCATTAATAATTTCTCAGCCTATGGAATATTATCGGGTTGGAGCACCCATGGTCATCTCGCATGTCCGTATTGCATAGATCACACTAAGGCTTTCTGTTTGAAATACGGAGAAAAACCGTGATTCTTCGATTGTCATCGACAGTTCCTGCCAAAGGATCATCCGTACCGGAAAAACAAGAATGCTTTTCGTGCTGGCGTGGTAGAGAAGTCCAATCCACCGCCATGGTGGTTCGGGGACACGATATGGGAGGAAGTTAAAGAAATATCAAATGCTATTGAAGAGCCTACAGCGGGGTACAAGTGTGAAAGATTTGGCCGCACTTACAATTGGACGAAGAGGAGTATATTATGGGACCTGCCATATTGGAGTGACCATCTGCTCAGACAACCTGGATGTCATGCATATCGAGAAGAACGTATTTGACAATATAATAAATAATGTGATTGACGTAAAGGGGAAGACGAAAGACAATCCCAAGGCCATGTTGGACTTAGAAGAAATATACAGACGTCCAGAGTTGCATTTGATAAAGGAAGGCAGTGGGAAGTATAAGCAGCCCAAGGTCATTTTCTCACTGGACAAGGAGGACAAAGGTAAACTTTGTAGGTGGATCCAGGGCCTAAAATTTCCAAACGAGTATGTATCGAATTTGAGAAGACGTGTTGACCCGAAGGAGAACAAACTACATGGTATGAAGAGCTACGGCTGTCACATTTTTATAGAGAGGTTAATCCCGATAGCATTTCGGGAATTCTTACCCCAGGTCGTTTGGGATCCACTGACAGAGCTTAGCATATTCTTTAGAGATCTTCGTTCTACTAAGTTTCTCGTCGATCGGCTTGAAAAGCAGGAGAAGGATATTGCAGTAACATTGTGCAAGCTTGAGAGGGTGTTCCCTCCTGGATTCTTCGACTCTATAGAGCATTTGCCAATTCATCTTTCCTATGAGGCATGTGTTGATAGGCCCATCGGTTATCGATGGATTTACCCGTTCGAGCGCCATCTAAACCACCTGAAGAGGAAGGTAAAAAATAAGGCACGGGTCGAGGGTTCTATTTGTGAAGCCTATGTCCTTGAGGAGATTACAAACTTTTGTTCAATGTATTTCAAGCCTCATATTGCTACAAATAGAACAAGAGCTCCGAAGAACGACGATGGAGATATATAATATAATGATGCATTATTGAAAGTCTTCAATGCTCTTGGAAGGCCTTCTGGAAAACTGAAAAAGAGATATTTGAATGATGAGGAATTAAGAGCTGCCCAGTTATATATATATATATTACTCAACTGCGAGGAGGATGAAATGGAAAAGCTAGAGTGGTAAGTGAAAATCTTCAACGTTCAAGTCATCTATTTGTTGATTATGTTATTATAATTTAACGAGTGTATCCCGATATTTATTGGTTTTCAGAAAATTTAATGATGAGGTGTCAAGTAGACCATACATTGCAGATGAAGAAGTAGAAGAAGAAATGAGACTTCATTTTCCGTCTTGGTTAAATGTATATGTACGTAAGAAGCTAGTTAGAATCTTCCTCTATTTGTATTTGCACAAGAAATAACTTATCATTGAACTTAATTTTGTATCTTCTCGTGTTTAGGTCGATCATCCGGACGTCACCCTTGAGAATGAATCTATTAGAACTCTTGCCAAAGGACCAATTTATGCCGTCAAAATATGGCCAAGTTATTGCGTGAATGGGTTTAAGTTCAAGTCAACAAATGCTCCCATCAGAGATAGCTTCCTAGATCTTGATTCCATAAAAAATAGTTGCTTGTGTATCAAATCTACAAACTACAAAGATGTCACTCCAGGCAATGATTTCTATGGCGTCTTACAAGAGATTGTAGAATTGACGTACAATTATGGCACAGAGCCTGCCAAGATCGTGTTGTTCAAAGTTGATTGGTTCGATCCGATACAATATCAAGGATGGAAATTGACTAGCATGGTCTTATGGATATTAACTACCGTCGTCGATACCAAGGATACGAACCATTTATCCTAGCAAGTCAAGCTCAACTCGTATATTTTACAATATATCCTAGACGGGGAACAACGAGGTACGACTGGTGGACAGTATGCAAAACTAAAGCCATAAATACATACGACATCGACGAAGTGGCTTATCAGGAGGACGAGCTGCCTCTTGTACGAAATACAGTTGTTGTCGACTCAGCAGAAGTTCCCCATTTCATATCTACTTGTGTAGAAGAGGTACAAGTATCTGAAGGGGAAGACGAAGGAGATGCTAGTGAAGATGAGGAGGAAGAGGAAGAGGATGAGGAGGAGGAGGCAAACGAAGAAGATGAATTTTCAGAGGATGATTAGAAACTATGATTTCAATGTATTTATATTTTTGTAATCTTAAATTATGAACTGTGATCAATTCTATTAGTATTCAGATTTTTGTAAACTTAAATTATGAACTCCAATGTATGCAGATATTTTTAAACTATTATTGTATTTATTTATATTTTTAATTATATGTTATTATCAGCATGGTAGGACGACGCGGAGGCATAGTAGGACGACATGGAGATAGGTCAGGACGAGCCGTGTCCTTAGGTGGGCAGAGAGCTCCGTTACCAGAGGATGGCTCTGGACCATCGTCTGACCCGAGCACTCTTGTACCATACGGTCGCAGGTCGGGTGGCGGTACACCTGGGACGAGCAGTTCCAGGCTTGCTGATACTCCTTCCCCTAGCCTTTCTACCGCTGACGACAGCATGGAGGGTAGGGAGCAGGTGGAGGAGGTAGACCCTACTCCAATCCGTACGAATCCATACCAGAGCGACCCTCCATGCGCACCTCAGGACGAGACGAGGATGGAGATTTGGGCCGACAGTCCTACGAAGTAAGTTAAATGAATATATATATATATATATATATATATATATATATATATATATATATTATGCATGTCTGTATATATATATATATATATATATATATATATATATATATATATATATATATATATATATATATATATATATTCATGAATATAATTATCGTTGTATACAGATATCGTCCCTCGTCGGTACAGAGAGCGTTGGGCTCCTTTCTGAGGTCCAACTATGGGGGTCCGTGGATCAACTACTCGGATGCCTCGGAAGACAGGAAGGCATTCTGGTTTGCCCACTTCAAGGTAATTAAAGATAGTTAATTTAGTATGATTAATATAACTTTAAGCATTTTTTAGAACTTATTATTTTAATTTGCAATTCTTGTAGAGGACTTATTTTTATCCACCACACCGGGCCGAGCAGATTGAGAGGCAGTTTCCTGCCGTCGTCGCCAAGCTGATCCTTGATGCAATTAACGATCAGAAAGCTCGTCAGCGCTCCGGAAAGTCGATTGCTGTTTGGATCATGCCTGACCAGTGGACCACGATGAGGGCTCCATTTGAGGAGCCCCGATACAAAGAGTGGTCGGAGAAGGCGAAGGCGGCTAGGACGAGGGCCGGAAGTGGTGTGGTGGATCGATTCCTATGACGGAGCATTTTTGTCGTCTGGTATGTAATTTATTACAATATATAAGATTTTATTAATAGTAGGAGTATATAATTTTCTATTTTAATAAGGAATAAAATATAACAAACACGCAGGTACAGAGGGGTGAGGACGCAAACATGGTGACCGTCTTCCTGGCCACCCATCGGAAGGACGGAAAGCTCATCGACGACCGGGCTACTCAGAGCTATGTAAGTACTAATTTAGATTTCGTTAATTTTAACATAAATTGAAGAATATACAAAAAACCATATAGTTAATAATAATTAAATACTTTAGACGTTTATTAGGCTAATTTAGGTAAGTACTAATTTATAGAGATGTACAATTTTCTAGGACGAGTTTATTAGGCTACGTGAGCGTGCGAGTGCTAGTGCACCTGTAGAGGGAGGGGTTGGTACATCGCAGCCCTCTCTGCCTCAGTCGGAGGACGAGCTCTGGAAGACCGCAGTTGGTGGTCTTCATAGAGGTACGTACTACGGTACGGGGTCCTACGGTACATTTGTTGCGACATAGGCATCCAGGGCTCCCTCTGCCAGTGCGCATTCACAGTCCTTACAGGCCGAGTCGTCCCGAGTCGAGGATAGCATTGCTTGCCAGATTGCTGAGCTGTGCGACGATATGCTGAGGAGGATTTTTGAGCAGCCAGGGTCTCAGGCGCAAGGGGATGCTGCGTCTGTCACCGCATGCTTTGACGAGCTCGAGCGTACCATGAGGGACGGATAGGGGACGCAGGAGTCCATTCACGGCACCATTACTAGGATAGAGGCTTGCATGGAGCAATGCAGCGCCAGACTGCTAGCCCTAGAGGAGACGCGGACGCACCCATCTCCAGCGGTTACACTGCCTCCTTCTCCAGCGGTTACTCTGCCTCCTTCTCCAGCGGTTAAATTGCCTCCTCCTTCATCGTCGTCGGTGGTTCTTACACTGGAGCAGTATGCTTACCTTCTTTCCAGGAGCGGTGATGCTCCTCCTGATCAGCCGTAGTCGACATATATATTATTGTGTGATGGCCCATTGTTGGGTCTTTTATGTGTTTCTACATACATTGTTATTGTGTTTCATATTGTTTGACACTCTTGTTAAATTTTTTCATATATCTGTGTTGAGTGATGTGATTGTGTTTCATATGTGTTCATGATTATGTTCGTGATTGTGTTTCATGTGTTCGTGATTGTGTTTCATATATGTTTCATATTGTTTGATACTTTGTGTTCGTGATGCTCCTCCTGATCAACCGGTATTGAGTGTTCCACCGAAGGGGTCGACGAACCCAGGGAAATACTGCTGTAGGTGCTGCTGCAAATGCTGTTGCAGGTGCTGCTGCAAATGCTGTATTTTTTTTAATTTTTTACCAAATTTAGCGACGTTCAATGACGTTTAGCAACGTCCAGCGACGAATATACACATCGCTAATTAACTATCGGAACGTCGCTAGATATGTGTCACCACGTCGCTGATCGTCACTAAATATTGCTATCTAAGACGTCGCTAAAACGTCGTTATGTGTCGGTAATATAGCGACGTATCAACGTCGCAGAACATCGCTAATTTCCTGATATGCCAGGTCAGCATGGATGTATGGAACGTTGCTAAAATGTCGCTAGGCGACGTCGATAAATGCAGTCGCTGTACGTCGCTTGTAGTCGCTGAATTAGCGATGCATCTGCGTCGCTAATTGTCGTCGCAATAGTGACGTATTGCGACGTCCTGGTATTTAGCGACTAGGTAAATCGTGACTACGTCGAAATATCGCTAAATATGTCGTCAATTGGATTTAGCGACGTATCTGTCTAATTTAGCGACATCCTCGGGCATCGCTGATTGGACAGATTTTAGTAGCGGTTGCATGTCTGAGCGTCAATACGATCTCACACTTCAAATGCTACAGCATTTCCATGTCTCAGCGCGATCAAACGAAGCTTCACCACTAGAAGACCATTCCCTGAACCTGCTTGCAAACTAGTGGGGGATTAGTACTTTCGTCCTCGCTATACTGATCAAGACCCACTTTAACTAAACTGATATTTAGTAATGTATTGATTCATACAGCATACACTTTAGTTATCTTTCTATGTTCTCCTTAGGATCGGTTTTATGGCATATTCGAAAGCAGTAAAACATGTTATCATAGAAAGCATGTCATTTTGATTCGCATAAGTAAGCAGACAACCAATAGCAATCTCGTGTTATTTCGTGGCTTCTTACCAATACTGACGCATTCGCCCTCGCACCGACGCAAAGTGAATATGCCTCATTCCTTTCATGTCATGTTATAAGTGCTCCGTGCTGGATCTATTGTTCCTGCACGTTCGGTCCACCGTTCCTTAACTATATGAAGGTCGTTGGCGTATCCACGCCAAAATGGACTAAAGGTATTTCTCTTTTTTTTTTTCTTTTTTTTTTTCAATTTGGAAGCTCGGCTCCTCACGGGTTGGGTTGCTAACCCAATAACCGGAGGATTACCGTTGCATACTAATCAGTACAGCGTTCACATTAATAACCGATCGCTAATCATCTTAGAGATGTGTGCCCAGCAAAGTTTAACGTCCCTCCTAGGCCAAACGGTCCCGGCGTCCCGGCGCAAACCCTTTTGAGGGAACAACCATGCACAGAAGATTATCTCCAATTCATTTCTCAAGTCCATTCGACCATGCAACGCGCATCTTATTCAAACAACCAAACATATATTGAGTCTGTGACTCAGACTTCGTATCATCTCGTATTTTTCATATTAACTTTCTATGTTCTCACATTCTATACTTCGTTTCAATGTTCAATGATATCATGTCCCAACTCAATGTTCGTCAACCAAACGACCCGAAGGTCCATTTTTGAGGCATAATGTCATATCTGACAGTTCCGTCACATTCATGCCATAACTGTTTTCTTTGCAATGAAGCCATCTTTTATGATTCTTGTTCACATACGCACGCTTTGACACGATTGTTCTCTATTTTTTGAGTCGTGCATGCGATGCATGCCTTGATACCGTAATTCCATGTTATATGCCTTAGTGTTCAATGTATGTTTCTTCCCTCCGACTCGTGCAACTGAGGTACGCCTCGATAGGGTATTCAATGTTCTATAGCTCGTGCACTGAGGCACTCATGCCGATATAGTCTTTCAATGTTCTTGCATACTAACTCGTGCGCGGGGGCACGAAATGACTTATGCGTTGAGGCACTTGTCGATACAGTTATCCCATGTTCTTAGGACTTGTGCACCGAGGCGCTCGCCTTTGCGATATTCAATGTTTCGTAGCAACTCGTACATTTGATGTACGTTTCATTTTAATTGTTTTATCTAGTGTTCGACACACTCTATGTTCATCTCTCGATCGAGCCACGCCCGTGGTCTCGATAGGTTAATTTAGCATGCAACAATATATTTTACTTAGGCATAAAGGAGTCATGAAGGAGTAGGAAAGAGAAGTCAAAGTTCCCCCACCTTAAGCCGATATGCCTTGTTGTTTCGCCGAGCCGATGCGGCTCAATTTCATAACTTATTACGCGGCTAACTCTTCTGACTTGGCCATTCTAACACTTTGTGCTACGTTGAATTATCCAAGCGATTTGGCCTACCGTGCCTATACTTCAATCCGTAGCAAGGCGACGATTTGGTTTTGCGGACACCATTTCAAATAAGGTAAAATGTTGACCTTTTATATTTCAACGTAAACGTTTAGCCTGCACACGAAACCAACTAAAATCAATATTTGTCCGAATCAGACTAATGCCTTGCGTCGATTCAATTTCTTAGAATCATCGAGCCAACTCAATACTTTCTCTTGGGCCAACTTAACACTTGCATCGATCTTACTCGATGCGTTCTTCGGGCCAACGTAACTCTTTGCATCGATCTGACTCGATGTGTTTCTCGAGACAAGGTAACTCTTGTATCGATTCGCTTCGATACTTAATCGGGTCAACACGACTCTTCGAGTAAACGATTCAGCATAATGCACCGTGCGGAGCGGGGCATTACAGGGGGTGAGGGGGGAAATAGGAGCACGCCAGCTGGCGTGCGGTCCGGCCCGTAAGCGGGCTCGATATCATTTCCGAATAAACAAACATCAAACACATTTTCTTAGTTATATCAATAAAGTACTGTTAAAATAGGGATAATTAGCGTTTGGACCCTGGATTTTATACCAGATTAGTGTTTAGGCCTTAACTTGTCCAATTGAAAAGTTTGGACCCTGGATTTTTTTTCTTTCTTTCGATTATGTCCTTCCTAGATTAGTGTTTATGACATCTTTACTCTTTAGAATCTTGAGGATGGCATCAACAATTGTTGTAGTCGTAGTTATTTTCTTCTACTTGTAAAGTAGTTTTTATGCCTTTCATAATCTTGCTCTTATGTCTTCTTTTTTTATGTTTTAAAATATCTCTTTTGGAAATAAGATATAAATAAATTCCTTCAGAAGCCAGTGCAGCTATGTTGCACGGATATAAATACAATATAACATAAAATTGACACGTGACACAGATATGGTACTACCATTCTGACATGTCCTATTGTATTTCGAAGTGTGTCTAGTGTCTAGTACGTGTCTGACACATATATGGTAATCAATTTGAAGTGGCAAAAAAGAAGAAACTAATATTTGAACCTTCTACGTACCGAACTTACTTTTCTAGGATGACTAGTTGCTATCAACACACTTAGATCCTTGAATCACTCTTCCATATTACTGAACTCCCAACACATCTAGATCATTCCATATTCAATATTAAGCTGCTATTACCAAAATTCGAGACTTACCTGGAACTGAGCCACATGTACATCCATAAACCCTATAACGTTAAGGTCATGGCAATTCAAATTATTAGAAGCCATTTCCTATATGTAATTCAAGAAAGCAACAATAGAACTTCATTAAAATCACTATGCAGTCAAACATAGTATACATTTTTTTATAAAGTATTTACTTATAAACATAGTAGGATTAACAGAAAGAAAGAAAAAAAAGTAAAAGAACAAGCATTGTGATTATTCCATAAACATAAATTTTTGTACAGTGGGAAGACGTATAGAAAATTTGCAGAGAAGAGAAAGAAATTTAGAGAATTTGCAAAAAATAGGGACAAGACGCCATTGGAATAGTTGGCATACGGGACTAGGAGCCAAAGGAGATGGCGCTCCGAGGGATTGGTGGGGTGCCAATTTCTTTGGCACCTAGTGTCATACTCCGCTCCCGTACGAGCGATCGTCCTCGCTAAGGCGTGATGCCGCGTGAGACTAGATTGCGCTCACGCAAGGCGGGTTCCATAATGGCTGATTACAGGCTAAGCGACGGGGGCGTTGCACAGAAGTTCCAAGCGAAAACATTGATACAGCATCAGAAATTTGAAGTAAAACACAAGTCATGCAAAATTCTCTTTTATTGATATTGAAACAAATATTACATAGGGGCACGAGACGAAAATTACAATCACTCAAGCTCATTCTTCTCATATTACAAGTCACTCTGCTCTCTCTCATCTCTCAATACAATTTGAGTAGGCCAGCGGAAGCTTTAGATAGGCGATGTCCATACATTATGTCCCATATAAGTTCAGACTCCATGCGGCCGCGTGCCTCAAAATGCCAAGGAACTCCATGCCTCGACGTATCCAAGCGAGCTCCACGCCAACGAGCTTCTACCTATTCCTGCACATGAAAACTGTGTGGGTGCCAGTACTCAACTGTACTTGTGGAATGAGCTCCTCGCCCATCCATACGAAACCAATACGTTCATTTTTACTTTGTGCAATACAACCATTTTTTATTGTCTTTCTACTCTTGTCTTAGGTTCAGTTTTAGGATATAGACTATCGGCCTATTTTGTGTCTCTAGACCATCTCTGTGCCTTGCACTAGCAACTTACTTATACCTTGCCTCTAAACCCTTCTCGTGTCAACAACGTCAACTTATCAAGTTGTATTTGCCTTTCGGCCCATACTCAAAGATGCAACTACACGGTAGTACCCAATTTCTATGTGACCATGCTACAAGTCCATTATGCCATCAACGTGGTCGTATCATGAGACCTATGCATGTGTCCATTTTGAGGCCGTGCCTCACAACTCAGTATGACTTAACCATATTGCCGCCTCGCGGCCCTTGCTGCTTTAATCACCAACTAACCAAATCAAGACTTTTGAACTTAGTATCACCTAACCAATTTTGCCTTGCGGCAATTTTTGACTTAAACTCGCAATGACTCAAATCCAACTTGTGCAACTCTATGCCAACAACTTAAGACTCGACGCCACATCTCGTGCCGAAGCACGGTGTCTACGTTACAGCCAAATCTTAGGCCCAAACATTGTCTTCTGATCGTGCACCTATTCAACTCGACTCAATCCAAAGGCACTCCTGTGGATTGCCGCCCGTGCCGACCCATCTATATGAAAGGTCACTAGCATCACAAGCTACCATGGACGTATAGTTTTGTTAATCTGGGTCCTTTCAACGCAAGTAGCTAGCCCCGTTGCAAGTCCCTGCTTAACCTGTGCTATTATCCTTGCACGACTATACCCTGTTTCCTCCTAGGCCGAGTCGGTCCCGTGGCCCCGGGTTGTCGCTCGAGGAACCATCACCCTTGTCGACAAGTTGTCCATGACCATGCAAGACTCGACTCGAACTAACGTCTCACACAGTCATTCTTCTTCTAATGTTACCATCTTTTCAGGACCTAGTTCAAGACTTTCTAGTATTTGAAACCGCCTCGACGACGCATGGTCACGAGCATTCTTTCTTGTTGCCTTATCATTTTACTCAACTCAGTAACGCCTATTTGATAGCCCTTTTTCCAAACTCAATTTGAATCTATCGTGGTTCGTGCCTTAAACACTAAGTCCGTGACATCGTGCATTAAGCTAACTTGTATTCTGTACGATACTACCGCCCAAGTCATACTTTATACGATGGGCCTTGCGGTCATGAAACCAAGTAATTTGGATGCCTAGACTTATGCCACAAGCTGTGCAATGCAACTTAACCCGTGGGGCGAGCAAAGGCTATGCCAAGCCTTGGACGATGGAATCGTACATGCTTTATCAAGCATTTATGCGGGCGACGCCTATGACTTAGGCTAACTCACAACTTTGTGGCGAAGACCAACTTTTCCTTCTTCCAAGCCACGGGACGAAGGACCGAGTGTCATTTTAAAAGCTATCGTGCAACGATTCTAAGCCGACCGTGGGACCTTGTTCCTTTTCTAACTCAATTGACCCGACTTGGGATTATTCCCTTAGCTATGTGAATTCGTCTCTTTTATTATTAAGCCTACTTGTGTATTTGAAAACTTTCATATTATTAGTGCAAAGGCCAATACGAGGCAAGTTCACCGAAGCCACCCACCTGAGCGAGGAGTCGCCTCGACCGAGCAGGTCTTCGAGCAAGCCGTTGCATGGCTAAGTCCAAACGCCATCGGCGTTTCGATTCCTCCGATTGACTGAGCGGGACGGGGCACTACATCATACACCACTCAGAAAAAGTTTCATCTTCGAAACTAACTAAGTACTTACTTATAGACTTATCACTTTGATTCAACATCCCACCATTCACGCACACCTTCTTCCTAGACATTTCTTCAATCCGAGCCACGCTCGCACTACAATCAATCTTTTTCTTTGAAACTCACAGTCTCAAATCCTCGACCGTTCCACTCCTACAGTCTCACTTGAATTCAATGTATCACTTAGTTGGATCGTGCACATATTTCAGGCATCCCCAAAATACATACATTTTAGCCAAGCCTTGTGATAGAGAATTCTGCCATTTCTACTCGAGTCGGATTGTACACATATTCAAGCGTCCCTGATATATATGCATTTCAGCCGAGACTCATGAGTGGTATTATCATACTCTTGAATCATTCCGTTCATCAACACCAACATCCAAACTAATCAATCCACAAGATCACTCGTACCGATGCTAACTCTCACAACATGGACGTCTCGCCTAACCGCTAGGTCATCTCTCCAGGCTAAAGTCAATTGTCAGTATTGGAATCATAGTTTCAAAACAATAATATCAATACTGGCCCCAGTCCTAAGGTCAAACCAAAGTTGATAGTACGGAGTTTTCTACCCAAGCTCGCATCACTCTGATTTCTAAACTTTGAGCATAGATTCCTATACGCACTTATAACACTTAGTTCAAGGGGTCCGAGTCGTTCAGCAAAGCCATCCTACGGTAAGTCATGTTCAACCAATTCCTCAATATATCATTATCGTATGTCTAAACAAGCAATTCGCGTAGTCTATCACTTTGAACCCATTCGATATAATCTACCTATCCAAGTCAAGTTCACCACGAGACGATTTATCGCTAAACCATAATTCTCATTTCATATTCCCTAAGTCGTTTATCACAATTCACGTAATCGATCATGAGGTCGTCTAGCTTGACAATATGTTGTGCCACAATCTCACGCGAGTCTGATTATCCACGGTGGGCATGAAATCACCATGCAACGCTCCCGCGGGATAATCATTCTCATCGGAACGTAACTCTTATGTTGTGTCTAGACTAATTCATTCTCGATACGCAGATTGGATTTACTCAATCCTCAAGTTTACTCAATCGTCAATTATAAGTCCGAACAATCCTCGAATTCACCTTCGTATCAAACCACAAGTCGAGATAATCCAAATTGCCACGTCCTGATTTTTCGAGTTCGATCATTCCCGCGACATGAATCACCATGTCAGCGCTCACACGAAACGATCGTCCCAAATCCGACGTAACGCATGTACGAGGCTGGAGTTGCGCTTGCACAAGACAAGATCGTCGACGTAGTGGTTATCAACACAACCATCAAAACACGATTGTTTTCATCCAACATTCATTTCAATTAAAATCCTAAGTATAACATCCATCAAAACAATATACACTTTGCACGATCGTCATTCCTCAAATTAGAGTGCCCCCGAGTTATCATATATCGATCTTTGATACGCCTTAATACCATCGATGATATACAAAACTTGACGATCTTCTTTTGCAACAAATTTTGAGTCGTGTAACTGATGCTATCATCCGAACTGAATACACCATATTTCTTCGATATTCAAGATCAAATTCGATCATTATCCCCAACTAGTTACATGTTCAATTCGTTCAAAATCCAAGATCACGTATGTTCATCCGTCTACCTTAAGTCATCGAGCCATATATTTTTTCAAGTCGTATCGATCTATGCTAACTCAAATATTCGAATCAGTTCCATGCACGTTATCATCCAATCGTGCTAAGTTTTTGTATATGATTCACATATCGATTTTCTCAATCGAGTCATCCATTTTTTACCTTAACTTTTCCTCGATTCCATCTATCTACTCAACTATTTCTGTATTTCGTACTTGCACAATCCCAATCTCGTGTGCGTCATCTCTAGTTTTGTTCAAATCGACTCGTCCAGATCTTCAAGATCATAACTTACTCAATGATACTCAATCTAAGGCTTTGTAAACATGCGACGCTTGCTGACAGACTCATTGGCATCCTGCATTCTCAATCGACCAACATCCCCGAGGCTATCCCATACACCACTCAGGGATGAAGTCCTTTGTCACAACCCGCTCCCGCTTTTCGGAATACGAGTACGTGGCCAAGTCCAGCCTACGTCGCAGCATCGACGGTAGTACGTTGTCTGGGCTCAATATAAATCTCAAATACAACAAATATCTCTATTTTGCTCATTCATAATAATTATTTTAATTACAATTCCAATAATACATTCAAATTTGTATACAGATAAAAACCCGCTACATGTGACTATTCTAGCTAGAATCTATGATTGGCCTCCATGATAGCTCTAACTCCACCCGAAGGAACCCAAAGCAAGAGAGCAAGTCATGGAGAATAGTCATCAAGAATCTGTCAACTGAAAAATGGTTATCCAGTCAGGATTGGAGCAAGTACAAGTCTAGCCATCATAATACAAATACAATATAAAGCAATATAACACTAAACATGTGAAATAATGATAAATGGAGACATAAACAGTATGAACAAGAAACATGCAATAGGATAAACTAAATGAGAAAGTAGCAAGAATGAAAACGACAGACACTCATGAAAACAATAATGGTGCACGTGTCATGAGAAGTACAACGTTCCTACACATAGACAGCTTGGGCGAACGATGAGGTTATAAGGCCCGCCCCCGTAGACGGAAGAGTTGCCAACAATACAATCTGGACTTGTCCATGTGCCTAATAATTGTACCCCTCTAATATCCATAGCTCACAATCATGAAAATACGGTCACGAGAACGATCACAATATCAATGAAAAAATATGAACAATAGTCAATCACTCAAATCTCGTGTGTGTAACAGTCAAGACACGAAAAATAACATGTATAAGTAAAATACGACAATATAAAGTAAATGTACATGAAAGCATCAATAAGTACTTACCTTGAGTTGGTTGCAGTTGACGCGCGGTATGATTGTGTTAGCACAAATAGTCGCAGATGCCAAAAATACGCAAGATGATCTCAATTGATGAGACGGGCCTCTAAAATAAAAAAAAATATTTTGGAAAATTGTTGAGAAAAATATATGATGTGTACTTTTTCATCAGCGTTCCGAAACTTCAAACGGGTCGTGATTCCGATTCCTGGTTCTCCCGGAATCTCGAAAACACCGAAACGTGTCAAATTTCGGACAACTGACACTCCACGAATTTTCCAGAAAATTAGGTTAAAATCATTTGAAATAAATTTTATATTCAGAAAATATATCTCGAGGCGGTTACAACAAAAACTGGAGGTCAAACGGAGTCCGGAGTTGAAAAGTTATGGTCCTTCCAAGTTGGTAAAACATTTGAAAAGGAAGGCTGAATTTATGACGAATTTGGGGTAATTATGACGAAAAAAGAGAGAAATTTTGGAAAAGAAGGTATGAGAGATGATTTTATTTTATAGGTTCAATATATATAGATAATGGAAAGCAATTAGTGAATTAGGATATGATTAGAACTCAATCAATAAAGATATGATTAGGATTACCAACTAATTTGGATAGGAATATGATTAGTTAAAATAAGAAGTAATCTATCTAATACTAGATATGATTCAAATAGGATTAGAATTTCTAACGGACAAATCTCTCCATAAATTTAAATCAAATAATTATTTAAATCCAAATCATATGAATTCAAATCCAAATCTAATCCAATTAAATTCAACACAATAACTTTAAGATAAATTTAATGTTTATCAAAGCAATTTAAATCATATAATAGATAAATCGTTAAATCAAATAATATTTCAAATCTAGATTAGATAATTCTTAATGCCACAATTAGTCACCATAAGTATTTAAATAATGTTTGATGTTATCAAATAAGGTAAAATATATTTTATAAATCTAAATCTTATTCAAAATAAGTTACTAAATCTTTTTATTGCTCCAAAATAATCATGATTTTCAAACTATTTTGAAACCGATATTTTTTTTGAAAATCCAAACATAATAATAAATAAATTTATAATTTCAATAATAAATTTCAAGAACAAATATTTATTAAACTAAATAGTACTTTCAAACCGTTAATTACAACCTACATTTGAAATGCAGAAAAATAGTAAATATCTTTTACAAAGTTTCAAAAACAAATTACTTTCAAACACAATAAAATAAAATAATTTTTTTTCAGAAACAGGGGTTACATCATTCGACAAATCCTTAAAACTACCGTTCAATTCGCAATCGACTACTTCGAATCTCCTTTCGAACCATTCCTCAAATTTCAAGCACGCTCTTCTATATCACATCGACGATAACATCGTCGTTCGATAGCACCGTTATCGAAACTACCAACACTCTTTGAATCGATTCTAACTCATTCTTGTCCGACGCAATTTTAGTGTATATGCCCAGCTCGACTTAGCCAACCGTGCTTATTGAAGTTAACTTTTGTTCAACCAAATTTTCTTTCATACATTTTGCAAAATATGTAGACTTATTGTATGGACATCCAGTGGGACATTTAAGAGAGCGCACCAACGATATCAATTTGCGGAAGCAACACAGAGTTAAAGAATTCAATCGAAAGTCCAAGAAGTAAAGTCGTGCTCTGATATCATTATGTCACCACTACAAGAAAATAGGTCTTTTCCGACGTTTATTTTTTTGACGTTTATACTAAAGTTGGCTTATGTATGATATACCAACGTTCTGCAGTAAACGTCGAAAAATATAGACGTTCTCTCGTAAAGGTTGAGAATTTTCGACGTTTATTTTCTGGCATTTATGGATAAGTTGGCATAGACATGATATGCCAACGTTTTGCGATAAACGTCAAAAAATTAGCTGACATTTGGATGTAAACGTCGAAAAAAGCGACTGATTTATATAAACGTCAGTTCATTTTGAATAAAAAAGGAAAACAAATCTGATTATAACAAATCCGATTTATTTTAGTCAAAAGAAAACAAAAGATTAGTTTTTTTAATTTAAGAAGAAAATCGTCAAATTTATGTTTTTGCCGCCCAAAAGTCTCTCTAAAATTTAAAATCACATTTTTCATATATAAAATATCAGCCAGGAGCAGCCCCGCTCTATTTTTTAGTTGCACTCGAATCCCGCCCCTATTCCGACACAAGATCAAAATAACCCTCCCTCTTTCCTCATCTCCTTCGTATCTTCCCCATCATCTTCTCCACCTACTCCTTCCACCCCAAATCCCTCGTCTAGAAAACCACCCGTCCTAAACCCTAACTCTACATTCAGTTGGTCTGGAAACTCTACCGCTCCCGTCGACATCCGGATGCCACATCCTCCATCCTCCACTGCTGCTACTTCGGGATCTCAGCACAGCCTCAAATGCCACCGGAGAAGCAACATCTCGGAGCAGTATCATAAGTAGTGGGAAGCAGTATTGGCAATGGCGGCAGCTTCTTCGCCGAGGACGGGTTCTCCTGGAAGTCACTCGGGTTATCCGACCCACTCTCGCGGTGCTCTCTGTCACTTCCATCCGCAAGCCTTCCCATATCCAGGTGCCCCTCTACTGCTATATTTCTTACTTTGGTTAGTGGTTGATTTTGTGCTGCATTCTATGTGTTCGATGAAATGCGCTTTTGAAATATTCTCTTATTATGAGAAGGAACTCCCTGTGATAGTCGGAGTTTTGTTTGGAAGCAGAAATAGTGATTAGTGTGAAAGAAATATTTACTCTTATTATTATTGATACACATATATTTGGAACAAATTATTTATCGGTGCTTGAGTTTCAATTGGAAACCGAATCTTATGCTTACATAACTGAACTCAGTCCTTTTATCCTTTGTATTAATCTTATCATTCTTTTTGTGATATACTTGTCTTTGGCCCCTTCAGCTGATGTCTTCAATGAGGATATGTAAGACCGGTATAAAGTTGATTCTCTATCTGACAAGTCGCTGAAAAAAGAAAAGAAAAAGGTGGAACAAAAAACAACACCATGCAAACTTTATTAGTATGATATCATTGATACTTTGTTTCTTAATTTTTCATGTTGTGCAAATGCATGAATGTGCAAATTAATATTAGTTTTGGTAGCGCACAAATGCATGTCTATTCAAATACACATCATTCATCACATTATATATACATATGTCAATGATATGGGTTTGTTCAATAAATCATATTAATAATACATGAACAATATTTGCAGAATTTAGATTTTATTTATTTAATTTATCAAATTTAGTAGTTAATCATTATACATACATGATACTAGGTACACATTGCAACATCCAAAATTCCTTACTGCTCTAATTTTGCTAATATCTTGTAAAATTCGAGAGATGGCAAAAGCCTTTTATGTTGGTGATCTACACATGCTTCCAAATTTCATCTAAGTGTGTAATTTTTATTAGAACCTAAGATGTAGTGATCTGTTTACTGGTTATGCAGAACCCTAACTTTGTTTTCGGTAATGTCATTAATTAGTTCATGTACCAATGGGAGAGAGTTAATTGTTGACAGATGTGTTAGTTGGACATAATTGTTTGTTTTTAATCTGCAAAGGATAATGTTATTTCAGGATTTAAGAAACTTAGCCAACCATGTTTATATTGTTGACATTGAAAAGGTCAAAGCATTTATTACTTGATTCCCTGTCCTCACCATTTGTCCTCTAAAATTTCTTCCTCAGTGAACTCGCAATGGTGTTGGGCGAGAAAGGTGTCATCGTCTTTGCATAAGGAAACCTTTAATTACATGTATATGGTTAATTTGATATTTAAGCCATCATCCCATGTGATTCTCAAGACATGATTGATTACCCTCCAAAACTCACATTCTCATTTTATCCTTTATTGTGTTTGTCAATATCTATTGTTTACTCTCTTCAACAATAATTTTGAGTTTCTTCTAACATTCTGATTCCAAAGAAGCTCCTTTGATGAAGATAACCTTTTTACATCAGCATGAATTGAATGCGTTATTGATTAAATTCCATCCAACGTTAGGCCATTTTATGGAAGTGGACCAACATTTGCTCCTTTTCCTCTCCCTCATTCTGTTAAATGTATGTTTGGTAGTTCTCTATTATTGAGCCTTTCTTGCATCTAAACCACCACCTTGTTTATTGCATGGGGGCTTATGGAACCATATCTTGGGCCTAATGTTGTGTTTGGTTTGTAAGAAAGTGAGGAAAAGGAATAAACTTATTCTGTGTAAATGGTTCCTATTTCTACATGAAAGACTTCCATTTTTTCATTCCTTTCCCTTAGTTTCCACCGCACCACCAAACAATATAAGACACGTCATTCAAAACTCGTGCTATTTTGGTTGAAAGTCTTCCTGATATATTTTTATAGTAACTGATGCAGAACCAACCTTTTCTTACTGATATAGATGTTCTAAAAGGAGCCTAAAGCATTTGCTGTGTTGCACGAATACGGACACCGATACGAGTACAGACACGATACATATACTAGATATGGACATTTTTAAATAGATTAAAGGTAGTTTCCTATGTTGCATGAATACAGACGTGTACGGACACGATAGGAATATAGACATCATTTTGACTATAACACAACCTTTTTGTTGCCTTGATCTCCAGGTTCTTACTTGACGTAGACTGAATATGTTTAGTTATGCTAAGTTAATGAATTTGAAGCTCATGTGTTAATATAAACCTTTAAATATAAAACTTCCAAATACAGAAACAAGCCATTGATTGATCTCTCTTTCATCATCGAGGAATAGAACAGACTAGAAACTGGAGATAGTTAGGTATTCTCAGTGTATTACTCTTTCATATTGCTTTATGTTGTTATTTTGGATCACATATGCCGGTCCACATAAAACTTTTGTGATCGAAATGAGAGTGACAGTGGCAATGTTTAACAATTTTGTTGGAAGATGGAATCATAAAATGCAACTACTAAATTGCTTGCTTCCACATTTTGTATCAGCTGTGTTCTCATGTTCAAGAATATCCTGAAAAAATAAGAATAAGTACTTGAGGTTTTATGTATTTCTCATGGGTAAATTGTAAGAAGATTTTAAGCATGTAGAAGGCTGATTTCTACATTGACTTATATTGAAACACATTTGCAAGTCAAGTGTCCACAGTATGAATACAAAGAGACTTTTTTTCGTGTTCCATCGAACTGTTCCAAGAACAATAGTGAACTGCCAAATCCTTGTACTAATTAAGTAACCTGAGCCAAGCATTTCTTTTCTCCTACCTAATTATGAGGTAGAACTAAGACTGAGCCAAGCATTGCTTTTCAAATTGCCTCTTTTTTGCATATGTTGGTGTTTCAGGGATGAATGAAATTCATATAACATATCTTACTTCTCACCTCATTTAATGTTCTTCAAAGAGAAGTTTAATAGATTGCTCCTCAGTTGCATACAATTACATAGTTTATAGAACCTAGTAGACTGGCTAGTTACATGAATATGTCATGTAATAAATGGATGATACACAATATTGAAACTGAATATGTATGCAGTTTCAGTCTAAATGAAGAGACCTAAAACCAGAGGTCACAGATTTAAAAACATTGCTCGAGTTAAATGAGGTACACATTAAACAATTTTATTACACATTTTTGTTGACTATTTGATACATTAGCTTATGAACTGTTTCTAAATACTATTGGTTAACATATCAATAGATGTGATCATAAGGAAAATGAAAATGATGAGGATGGAAAGATAGTGAAGACGATGACAATGATGACCTTAAGATGAGATAGAACTCGGAACCCGAGTACAAGAACCTCATAACAATTACAGTTGGGAAACCTCATAATAATGATGACCTTAACCTGAGACAGAACTCAAAATGAATGCTGACTATTTGACAATGCTGACGATGACAAGGATGGTAGACAATTTTTGTAAGCCATGCCACGTAAGCTACTACAATGTGTTAATTTGGTGACAAGTATAATAGGAACTTCATGAGTTCAAACATAGCAAGTACCTACCATATATGAACATTTTTGGTTCTACCTCCATTTGGTTCATGTATATGGAAATCCTGCTACGAATGATGATACCTCTTATTGTGAAAGCAATGAATGAATGCTAGTCTATATGAAGAGTTGAACTGCCAACCGAATCATAACCCTCTGCTACTAATTGGAAGAGGCCTTGTAGTGGAACAATCTTCAGTTTCATTTTTCAGGTTTTATGTTCTTGTTTCTGGTATGTTAAGCTTGGCTTGAATTCAGCAGTTCATAATGTTCCAATCTTCTTTTCTGTTTGTTTTACTATGATGTATACATCTCCAGGAATTTCCTTCAAACTTGTGTGAAGAGTCGTCTCTCTCGCTGTCTCTGTACTACACTTTTTTTATATATATTTTAACTGTTATAATTAGAGTTCTTTGTAGAGTATATGATATTGAGGAGATGGGAATATGATTGATGATCAATAATGCACAGCTGATACTCTGGATAACAATAGTTTGGTTGTTCTCTAGTTTACTATTATCAAGCTTTATCTATTATGTTTTTTCCCTTAAACAGCTACATATTTTTATCGGGTTCTAAGTAAATTGATTGTTTTTACATTGGGTACTTTTGGATGTATAGACAGATACATGTGTGTAGTAATTAACAATCTTAGCATAACAAGTACTACAATTACACTTCAAAAATTGTCTTATGATCAAGTATGACTATCTCCAAGCTAGTTTAGGTTTATCATCCACTATCAAATGTCATAATTGAAATCACAAGGAGTTGGATTGCAATTCAATGAGTGATCATAAAAGTTTCAAAACTGTTACCAAGCATCATTGCGCCAATTTAAACATATAAACTAATTTTTTTCCCTCCATTTGATGACAGATACTATGATAGTACAATTCAGTCACTACACATACTCAAGATGGAGACAGACTATTGTAGATCGAAGGATCACATGGAAGAAGAGAATGAAACATATGTTTTATATAGAAGAATCTGGAAGCTCCCGCTACCATATAGTAATATTCTATGACAAAATTTAATTTATAATTTTTGTATAGCTTTGAATGTTTATACTGTATAACTGTATGTTTTTAATAAAATAAGACTATTTTATAAAGTGTTCATTTTTGCTATGTTAATATTATATGTGTGTTTGTTCGGTAACCGGTAAAGAAAAACTAGAATAATTAAAATATTTTTTGGTAAAAAAATTATGAATCGGCCTTTTTTGACGTGTTTGCTAAAATGTTGGAAAATTTTCACTCATGAACACAAATCCCAAAATTTGGGAAATGTTGGGAAACTAGTTGAATTATCGACATGTTTGTTAAACATTAGAAAATTGTCATCCATTATTACCAATTCCAACGTTTTGGAAAGACTGGGAAGACAGCAATACCAACA
>JANAVB010032564.1:0-31491 GCA_029216955.1 Iris pallida
AGAATAATGAAGGCCACAAGCAGCGATAATTATCTCAGTAGGATCATGGTTGAGGCGAGCATCGATACACCTTATCGAAAAGGGATCTCGCCCTCATCTCGCCATTTAGAAGACACAGCACTATGTGACCGGACAGACATCCACGTCGTATCCAGAATAAACCTTCTCAGAGTCCTTATGACCAAGCTAGGGCATTAAATTCATGACTAGCCACATGGGCAATCCTTCTGACTTTCTACAACATGGTGTTCGTCCCACAGAAGGCAGTCAAAGGCCAAGCATTGGCATATTTCCTGGCAGCACATCCAGTGCCAAAAACTTCAAAACTCTACGAGGAAATCCGATGAAGTGCTGGAGTCCAACGCAGTCTCGGACACCTCAGTATGGCACAGTTCTTCGATCGAGCCTCAAGAACGGGGCCAAAGGGTAAAATTATAGCAGTGGTCGGGATCGTCCTTGTTACTCCCAACGACCTAGTTATCAATCTTGCATATTCTCTCACGACGTCATGCACCAACAATGCTGCAGAGTATAACGCCCTCATCATTGGGCTCCAACTCGCCAAACAGCTGGGGTTGACTACATCGAGGCCTATGGACTCGAAATTGATTATCAGCCAGGTTCGAGACAGTACAAGGTTTGACATGAGGACATGATCCCTTACCATGGCGATCGACATTGTCTCTACTTTAACAGGATTCTTTATAGAACATGTGCCACGATTGCAGAACTTGGAACCCGATGCACTAGCCAGTCTCGCCGCTTCTCTGGCCGTTCCTGTTGGATCCCAGCGTACCATCTCAGTAATGGGCCAGGAGTTGGTCTGTCCAAAGAATGTCCTACGTGCATGTTAATACTACTCATTACAAGTAGGTACTGATGAAGGCACTCGGGATTTGTGATTCCTATTTATAGACTATGCAGTTTATGGGATCCTGCCTGAAGACCCAAGAGAAGCAGCTTCTATCAGGAGGCGCTCACTTCGTTTCTTCTATGACACAGCCACTAAAATGCTATATCGTCGCTCATACGACAGACTTCTTTTATGCTGTTTATCTCGTACAGAGGCACAAAAGCACTTAGAGAAGCGCATGATGGAACCTGCGGAGCTCATCAGCCGGGCCACAAACTACAAGACCGACTGCACCGTATGGGCTATTACTGGCCCACTATGATAGCGGACACCGTTGAATATGCAAAGAAATATCAGGCGTGCCAGTTTCATGCATACTTCATCCATAAACCCTTAGAATATTTATACCCTACGTTGGCCTCTTGGCCATTCGAAGCATGGAGAATGGATATCGTGGGGCCAGTTAGCCCTCCCTCCCCCAAAAGACACCGGTTTATCCTTGCCATTATAGAATATTTCTCCAAATGGATAGAAGTAATGCCATTGGTAGAGGTGAAGACCTCCAACGTGATCAGTTTCATCAAACATCATGTCATTTACCGCTTCAGAGTTTCCAAAAGAATTATTCACGATAACGGACCTCAGTTCGTGAGCCATGCATTCCATCGGTTCTGTGACAAAAGCCAAATTCAGAATATGGCGTCAATAGCTTACAACCCGACAGCTAATGGACTAGCCGAGGCATTCAACAAGACCATTGTCAAACACCTTAAAAGGTCGTCTCCTCTAATAAATGCGACTAGAATGAGAAGTTAGATGAATGTTTATGGGCCTACCGTACGACAGTTCGTACACCTACAGGCAGCATACCATTCTCCTTAGTCTATGAGAGCGAGGCTATCCTCCCCTTGGAGATTCAAATCACGTCCTTACGGGTAGCCATTACTAACCAGTTAGTCGTTGAAGATAATCAGCGCAGGTGGTTACAAGAGTTAGAAGTGCCGGATGAAAAGCGGTTGCTCACACAGCAAAGGATCGAGATTTACCAAGCCCGTATCTCTGGGGCCTTCAACAAAAAGGTCCACGAAAGATCATACCAAGTGGGCAAACTCGTCTTGGCAGTACAAAGATCGATGGTAATGACTCACAAGATGGCTGGGAAGTTCGAGCCCATGTGGGAAGGACCGTTCATCATAGAAATGGTATACTCCAATGGTGCTTATCGGCTAGCTAAGCCTAATGGTGACTTGCTAATGATGCCCATCAACGACAAGTTTCTAAAGAAATATTACATCTGAAGGCGGAACCAGCATAGGTACCCACATCCCCTAAAAAGGGTGCCTATGAGTTCTAGTAAGGCGATCTCGCTCTCTCTCCTATATATTCTCTCAAGTAAATGAAGCACTTCACGTCCACATTACCTCTGGATTCCTCATCTACACCTAGAAGATGCTGCTACCATGTCCATATTACCTCTGAGTAGTCATTCTTCTCGTATCAACTCTATGGTTATTCCGGCGGTCTAGAAAACAGTTCACGTCCATATTACCTCTGGATTGTTGTTCTATATCCCGACAAAGTTTAAGCCTACCATGTCCATATTACCTCTGGTCAGGCAAATCCCTGGTGAAGATTCCCTCTTTATTTTGAAGACAAAAGCAAAAGGGACAGGAAAGCTTCTATATATAAAAACATGTGACTATAAAGACCTATTACAGACTCTTCATAGTTACATACATAAAAGCAAAAAAGGCTAAAATTGTAGTACAAGCTCTCAATAGCGCAGGCGAGGCGGTGACATAGACAATCACTTCTTGGTTAAAAGGGAGCCACCGCACGAAGTAGCTACTGGCCCAAGCCGGGGATGAAGACCAGCACAAGATTCCCCTATCTCCCCAGCTGGCCATGGAAGCAACCATAGCTGCAGGCCTTCATATTCCTCAGAATGGTAAGCAATCCAAATCCAGGAAGCAGAGGTCCAAGATGCCATTGACGCCCATGACATCCAAAGCGTGGGGACGTCTCGAGATCTAGTGGTAGTTTTACTACAGCTTCTTCGGATGAAAAGGTTTGCCACCGACGGCCGCCTCAAGCAAACTCCAGGGTTATCAGCAATCGAGTGTCGGACAAACAAGGCTATTATGAAAGTAGATGAGTCTTCTCTTGAAAGGGGTAGTCCTTTATATATACTATTTGTGTGGTCCAATCACGAGCCAGATGTTGATCAGAAGGAAGCTTAGAAGCTAAGCCAAAGCACCACTCTATGTCAGATGACAGTACTGCGAGTGACTAAAGGAATGTGACTCTGAACCTCCTCTACCAAAGAGATTCGTAATCCCTGCAAAGATGCAAGAGGCTCCAATATCAAGAAGTCATCAGGAGCTCTTGCTCTGAAACGATGACTCAGGACAATTAATGTTAAAGAGTTAGGCATGACACCAACCATCACCCAGCTCGTACAATCATGGCACGTGTTCATGCTTTTGTTTAAAATTTCCCGAGCTTGACTCAAGTTTGGGACACTTTGAAGGGGGTCTTGTAGAAGCATGAAAAATCTCAACTGATGATATGCCTTCGCCACAGAGCCTAGAAGGGTCTACAAGGGATTCGGTCTTCATCAAAGTGCAACCCTTCTTCTTTATGCCAGAAGTTTGACCTCCATCGAGGCATATTCTGACCTTTTTATGGGCGCAGCCTCCTAGAAGCATATCAGCCACTTGGTCAAAGCAAGCAGTTTCTTGAAGCAGTCATTGGCCCTAGCCTTCAAAGAGTGCAGCAGGTCGTGAAGCCTGAATTGAAAGGACATAGCACAACCTGTGGCTCTTCGGATTGACTATCCACCTATGACCTAGGTCATCAGGACCTCGAAGATCCCTTAGACGTCGCCCAGAGTTGAACTCCCTAAGGAGGACATTTACTTACTTCTTAAGGGCATCACTGGCTTCTTCTACACAGAGTTCTTCTATAAGAACATGTCTCCTACGAACGAGAAAAGTCTCAACCAGCAGCCAACTTATACAAGGCCGATCACTGCTCGAAGTTAAATTTGGATCTCGCATGGTAGTGAAGGATGCCAAGAAGAAGACAACGACTATTCAGAGGAGAACTTCCCCTTTTATAAGACCGAGAATGGCCCAGAGTGCATGCCACATGGCTGATGGTCAGAATTCCCGTATTAAGGGATGAACCTAAGACTCAGTACGACGAATGTCAGTCTTAGACCTTTGGAATTCCCCATATTATGGTGGCAATTAAGTGGAAAGTCCATAAAGAGCGGGTATTTATCGCTCTTTACTTCAGAAGCCAAAGCCTTCAAGCCAGAGGCGCAGCTACTCGCCTGTGCCAACCTCAGAAGCAAGATGGTGGTAGGCCCCTCCCTTTTCTTTACTTCATAAACAAGCATCTTCACTCCAGAGGCACAGCTACCTGCCTGCGCCAACCCCATATGCACAAGGGTGTTATACCTTTTCCTCCAAAGCCAACGCCTTTAAAGTTCAAAGGCCCAGCTACTTACATGCGTCCACATGAGGCACAGGATGGCGATATGTTTCTACCATCTTCATTTCCACGGTGCAGTCATCTGCTCTGATTTAGAAGCTTAAGTCACTTCTCTACAAGAGACTTGGTAACTCCTACCGCAACCAATGCAAGTCAGCCTGTCACTCCAAAAGCACAGTAACCTTGCCAACCTGAATCACAAGCCTACTCGTCGCCTACAGCACAATGACTGTTACTCCGAAATACAGCTTCATCGTTGCTCTAAATGCAATAAAATCTCGTTGTCATTCAAAGCCAAGTCCACTCATCGCCTGAAAGCACAGAGGCTCCGTTGTCTCCAAAAGCATGGTCTACTCGTCGCTCCAGAAGCACAGCAGTACTTAGTCCTTACCAGAGGTGCAGGAAGCATGGGTCCACCCCAATTGGTTTGTTTAAACTGCCTGTTGTAGAAAAGATTGGGATTAGATCATGATTGATATCATATCAGATTGATTTAAATCTTAGACGAGGATCAATTAGACTCCAAATCTAGGATGAAATGCCAAAATTTACTCGGTTGTATCCGAGCAAGCAAATCGGCACGCGCTACGTGTCACCTCCTTCGGTTATGTTGATAACCACCGGAGATCTCGATTGAAGAGAATCTCGATATCTGCCACGTGTCAGCGCCGCAGAATCCTGTACCGTACAATAATGACAGATTCTTTCATATCTCAGGAACCCTAATGCATATCGCATATGTGCTCGGTTCTCTATAAATAGAAGGAGTTCTCCATCAACTAAAGGAGAGAACCTTTATCTAAGAAGGAACAATCCACCAACCAACCAACAGAAGAACAACCACCTCTAAGGGATCTTCTCCTCCAGATAGCCTCTTGATCAGTGACCCCAGAGTTCCATCAAAGGTGCCAGAAAGCCAGAGCAAGTTTGATTCGTCGTCAGATCGTCAACGGAGTAAAGGAGCTGCTGTAGTGCTCGATCTCCACCGTCACACTTTTCCAGAAACCACTTCTTCTAGTACTTAGAATATCATGTTTAGGACTTCCTTCTTTGTACACAAATACCTTATGCGTTCAATAAAGCAAAAAGTTTGTTTAACCTTTTTTATGTTGAGCACCCCTATACTAGATAATTTCCTTACCTTAATCAATAACCTATTTAACATATAGGTAAATCTAGGGCAAATACCCTATTCTATATAGGTGACGCCTATATGTTATATTACTCTAGTTACAGGTATTATCTGTTAACCATATTTGGTAAATACCCATTACCTATACTAGGGTATTGCCTGTAGTAGATATTGCCTTTACCCTATTTCCTAATACCTTACCCTAATACCCTACATAAACAACTACCTATGCCACACACACACAGGCCCACACACTCAACACATTCTTTTACTTCCCTAACACACGCACATGTTGTCAAACCCTTTCTCATGTTCTTGCCTATGTCTAGGTAATTTCCCTAAAATTGATCTCCCAAACTCCAATCACATACACCCACACACCATCACCAAGTGTACACTTGTGACACTCACCACCCTCTCATACTCATCTCCACACCTATACACACATGTATGTTACTCAAAGACACTCACCATACTCATATAGGCCAACATAGGCCCTCATACTACTGTCAACAGTGGTTATTTGGCCCTGCTTCCAAATGCAGCCTCATGCACTCCCTAACCTGGGTGACTAGGTAGACACAGGCCAAGGCCTTGCCAAAGGCCATGCCCATGCACTCCACAGTCCTACACACCTGTGTAGGCTATCAGCCTAGCCAATCAGGACCCTGTTCTCCAATCTGTGCCTTGTCTTGTCGGTTGTAGGCAAGCTCCTACCTGTAGGGCACAAGCCCTCTCTCACATCTGCCTACTGTAGGGCACTCAACGCCTGCACTGCCCCAAGACCCTGCACAACAGTGCAAGGCATACCTTCCTGTATTGTCTGGCCATGCTGCTAAGGCCATGCCTGTCTACCCCCTTCACTCTACACTTTCCTTCATGCAACCACATGACACTAATCCATCCTTGACACCAATATATATATATATATATATATATATATATATAGAATAAGGGAGGTGAGGTACCACCCTATGGAGGCTGTCTACTTGTCACCCCCCCACATGCTATCATCATGCACCCATGTGCATGATGATAGCATGGGGGGTTGACAAGTAGACACCCCCCGTGAGGTGGCACCCTACCTCCCTTATTCTCTCTCTCTATATATATATATATATATATATATATATATATATATATATATACAAGACACTCATGTAGGTGGACACCTCTCCTTTTCCCATGTCTTGTACTGCTCGACACTAATACCTAAGACACATTGCCTCCTCATCTAAATTCATGTACACTAACCTATCATACTACCCCCATCTCACATAAGCATTACCCTACAGGTAACACACAACACATTCCCCTATTTTTCATTCTTTTTATTTTTCCTAGATACCCTATCACTCAAAGAAACAACACTCATACTACATACTCCACTCAATAGGCCCATGTACTACACAGGGTATGTTGGTGCTATTAAGGTCGATCGCATCCACATCGACCATGGATCTTCTTTTAACATCATCCTTCGGAGTTTACTCCAAAATTTGGGGATCCTAATGCATCAGCTGACTGCATCAAACACTACAATTAGCGGCTTCATCACTGGAAAAAGTGAGCCCCTGGGCAAGATTCGCCTAAAATGCCAAATAGGTGATCTCCAGACTGACATAACTTGCTACGTCGTTGACGCCGATATAAAGTACAATATGCTATTGGGACGACCATGGATTCATGAGTACATGATCGTGCCCTCCACTCTCCATTAATGCATGAAGTATGTGGCCAGCAATGGGATCATCAAAATCGAGTTTGCTGACATTGACCCATTTCAAGGACTCGAAGCATACTGTAAAGATGCTGAGCTGTACAAGTCTGTCCCATGGGATGATGATGCTAATGGTGTCGATGATGAGGCAAATACTATATCGGAAAGCGCAGCTGTCGCAGAAGGACCATTGAAGGTTTGATTGAAGAAAAAACTCTCCAAAGCATCAGCCCTCTCGCCATCAAGCTTCGTGGCAAGGCTCCGGCTCGGTCACCCTCGACAATATCAGTCGTTAGCCAGGAGCCTATACAAATAATGTAAAACCCCTAAATTTCTACTATTTTTTTAAAAATAAATTTGGTACTGATTTTTATTATTATTTTGTATTATACGTCGCGTGCGAAATTTTATTTTTTGTACTTGCTCGACGAATGCGAATATGTGCGAGCGTACATAGTTTTAGAAAAACATTTTTCTAATTTTTATAGTTCAAAATAAAATATATAATAATTATTTGTATTTGTATTTTACTTAGAGTTGTAAAAAGCATCGTATCGAGATGGACATAACTTATTACTTTTATTTATTATAAAAGACTATCTTATTTAATAGTGGTAATTTAGAAAACTATTTTTATGCAAATATTCCTTGCACATAAAGTACATGAATTTGAATTCATATGTATCATTCCATTTTCGAATTTATTGATATTAATATCTTATTATTCAAAAAGATATTTAAAAATATTTATTATTTTTGAAATTATTATTATTGGTATTTTGGAAAATATATTTGGAAATTATTGTGGCAATTTTAAAATCTCGATTTGATTTTATGGATTTAATTTAAATAGTTTAAAGGTAGAATTTATATTTAAATTTAGTTTAGATTATCTAAATTTAAATTAGAATTTAATTTGAATTTAGATTTGATTTTATTGATTTAAATTGAATTATCGAATTGGGTTTAAATAAATCCTAATCTTTATCCAACTGGAAATTCCTACCTCCTATATAAGGAGAAGTACTCATCTACATTATTATTCCATAAATATTCCACCACGTGAGTGCATCGTGTCAATGTCCCCATCCGTCCATATCTTATTCCATAGTTTACAACTATACCGCATCCTTTCCCGTGTCGACAACCTCGACACAATCAACTCGACACCAATCCTAAACTCTAACGAAATTCCATCCACGCTCTTCCTCGACTTCAGGCCAACCGCACCACGACAACCCTCACCGACAATATCGTTCATCTGTCCAGGGCCGGGAACACACCGCTACCACCATTCTGACTCCACCCCGACCCCTAACTCCACCACTGCTAACGCCACCAACATCGCCATCCTAATTCCGACATCCCCACCATCTTCATCAGCATCATCGTCACCACCAACAGAGCAATCACCACCACAACCACCATCGTCATCGTCACCATCCCGAGCGCCGACCACCAGCGTGTACCCCGTCGTTCCTCCGACGAACAACCCTGACACCACCGTCTCCTAACTGACCACCACCACCCTCCACGCCTGCCGACCCTATTCCGGCAGCACTCCCAAACCACCAGACTGCCGCTGTCGCCCAACTCCGGCCACCGCCCCCGTCTCACCATCGCAGAACACTATCGCTACCATCACCCAGGAAATAAAAAGGGGGAAGAAACCCTCACCTCGGCCGCGGATCCCCGCCTCGCTACCGCCGGCCTCCTGCCGCAGCGTGGGGGCACAAACCATTGTGTCGGCCACCGCCGACGCCAACTCTGCACGACGACCCAGATCCGCTCGCCTGCGTCTTCCCCGACCAGTTCGGGCAAGCGCTGCCGCCCTTCCCCGTCCGAGCACCGCCCTCGACGATTGGTGGCCGCGCCCACCAAGAACCCTCCGCCCCGCCGTGCCGGAGTTCTCCTTCGCGCGCACGGGCTCCCGCCTCACCCGCGAATCCGCTCAGCATCGATCGCCGCCTCTCCACACTAAACCAGTGCCCGCGCCTCCGTCGTGACGCTCACCACCGCAGATTCGTCCGCCTCCGACCACCGCGGAGTGCCATTCTTCGCCGTACAGCCGCAGGTGAGCGCCCCGACCCTCTTTTTCCCCCTTTTCCAATATCTCTCTCTCCCTACTCCATTCTTCTTCTTCTAATTAAAGTGGCAGAGGCTGTTTAAGTGTAAGTATTATTAATTATTATAAGTATTCTTCTTTATTAAATATTAATTTTTGTTTAAGTGTAAGTATTGTTATTCATTAAATTCTTTTTTACTTCTGTTAAATATAAGTATTATTATTTGTTATTATTAGTATTATTATAACTGATATTATCATCATTATTATTATTATTATTGTTATTATCATATTTACATATAAGTATACTTTGTTAAAAGATTTATTAGTATCATTACTATTATTGTTATTAGTGTTATTATTATATTATTATTAAAACTGTTATTATTATACCAGTAGTATTATTTTTTACTTTTGTATGATTATGATTTTTATTATTAGTAATTAATTTTTGTACTTAGATATAAAAATCTTTTCAAATTTTCTTGTAAAAATGTATCTACAGAGGTATATATATAAATATTATACTTTGCTTGGCCTTTATTTCAAAATATGGTTTTAACACCCTATATGATTTCCAGATTATTAATATTTGTCTAACTTATTTTACTAATAAAATATAGTTTTCTAT
The DNA here is from genome assembly GCA_029216955.1 of Iris pallida. Taxonomy (NCBI): domain Eukaryota; kingdom Viridiplantae; phylum Streptophyta; class Magnoliopsida; order Asparagales; family Iridaceae; genus Iris; species Iris pallida. Next base: position 9,900 of record JANAVB010032564.1, read on the forward strand.
TTACAAAAATATGTGTTGACAAACATAGGGTTAGCCTAAAATGATTTTTGACTATTAAAGTATTTACCAAAAAGATATTTTTACTAATAGAAATCTAGTTTTAACTATTATATTTTCTAAACATGGTATAGACATCTTTTTTTTACAAATCCTCATCTATTGTCAAGTCTTGATCATGACTGATCATATATTCTATTTTCTCGTAAATTTTGGATACCTATATCGAATATGGCTGTTGGACAACTGAGACTTGTCAGATCACCGCACCACACCAGGCGACACGCCATGCAAGATACCTTGCCATTATACTGTTTATATTCAGTTTGCATTTTATTACATATCACTGTTTATTTATTTCCAGTTCTTACAGTTCTTGATTTACTGTCTGCTCAGTTATATTAGATTACTTTGTTATTATCCTTTGATTGCATATGGACTTAGAGTTAAGAGACTACCGTTTGTAGTGTATTGCATATACCTTGACACAGTTGTACCACGAGGATGTGTGAGATGAGTAGCATGTAGAGGTTCTTGCGTGTGGGCTGATCCCCATGTGCATGCGTTAGGGCTAACTGCTAATAGAGGCATGTTAGGAGACTTAGCAGTTAGTAGAGGTATATGGTCGTAGATGCGACTTAAATAAGAGCATCGGGTGGGGAGAACATTACCTGACGTATGGGCTTCTTTGCACTTCCCTGTTACCTGTGCGCTCCGCCGGAGATGCAGGCTCCAGGTGCCCTCTGACATTTTCCAGAGCATATGGACGTAGCCCCTTGCACATGATGCCCCCTAACGATCTTCGGACGTTACGGACGTAGGCCCCTGGTGCCCTATATGAGGACTATACCGATCCTATTTACAGCCAGGGCTCATGCGTCGAAGGATTGTTTCTCAACTGCATGTTCACTTTAGTATGGTTAGATTACCTTATTGTGTCTTGTCACTTTATTTGATTGTGGCTATTATATATTCAGTATTTATATGGCATGTTTATTGTATCTTGTTACGTCTCTCTGAGGACCTGGTTATCTCGTCAGGTGTGTGCTCTTGTCTTTCGCAGGTGTTTTAGCTCTAGCCGTGATCATCGCTATTTCTTCGAGGATGATTGCACTTGGATCGTCTTCGCTTCGCTCGCCAAAAATTATTCTTTTATCATGTATTCTTTTCATTGTTGGTAGTGGATTTGTCTCCGCCCAACTATATGTACCAATGACATTTCATAGATTATATGATATCTTTTATTCTTATACTTTGTGTGGATGAGATTAGTCATGGTTCTACTGCATTTTATAGCTTACGTATATTTACTATACGGCTGGCATGTCTATGTTCCTAGTCCTACGTATTTTAGGACTGGGGCGTTACATGTTTTTGTAGTGGCCCATGCAGGTCTAGTTTGCCGTTTTCATTACATGATTGTACCGAACGGGCCTGCAATATAGGATTAGAGTCTAGAATCTCATCCACTTATTTGACATCCTTTCTTGACTGCAAATTTTGAACTCTCGTTCGACCTCCTTGACTTGCATCTTGTTTGACTCCTCCTACCGTAAATTCTTATCTTTCGTGCTTAGTGGCAGTTAGGAAGATGACTACACTATTATATGCTCATAGGTCAAACACATGGCTAGGAAGTTTACATTGACAATTAGTGTACATTGAGGTCTTATTTTGAGTTATAAAGACATATTTTCTAAAAGTATGATTTTTATGATTAGTTAATTCCAAGTTGGGTAGTAGCATATTACCGCCTTCAAAGGATAGTTGGAATTTTATTTTGCTATTACAAGATGGTATACATAAGAGGATAGCTAGATCGAGAAAACAAATTTATGATTTATGATTTTTGAAAATTTTGAAAAAGTTTATGATTTATTGGGATATGAAACCGAATTTTAGAAACATCTTTAAATTGTGACACATGATTTACGTTAAGTTCAAGTTTGGATTGTAAAAGTTTATCTCAAAATTATTAAAGAGTTTTAAATTATAAGAGAATATGGAGGATTTATGATTTATGGTTTATTAGAGAGCTTGAGATTTTAAATTGAGTCGTATGATTTTTAAGTTTATTTAAAATTTGAGTTTGAAGAGATGATGGTAAAAAGTTTTGTTTAAAATATTTTGGAAGATATGAAATCAACTTGAAGGAAAAAATTCAAATTTCAAATTTTGTCCTATGATCTATGATTTATAGAGTTATTTAAATTTTGAGTTTAAAGCCTTGATTATGGATATTTAAATTTTGGTAAAAAAAAAGTATGTTCATTTTGCGATATACAAGGACTATTTTGAGATTGATTAGAGATTTAAATTTTGATTAAACTTGACAGTCTAAGATAATTGGTAATTGTGGCGGAGTATCTTGGAAATTTTATTGAGAAACTTCGAGGAACTTAAAATTTAGATTAGATCATATTGGTAGAGGACCAAGAAGCAAGAAAGGTCACCCTAGTGAGATAGAAGTATTCCTCATTAATTGCCATGATAGTTGTATATACTCGAGTGTAGTTAAGTCGTCTGCCAAACTTTGTGAAGATATCTCAATCTTGACTCACTCAACATTCCCTCAAATCTAGATTTTATCGTGACCTCCCAACCATTTAAAACTTGGGAAATAATTGGATTGTTCCTTGATCATACCCCCATCAAGTGGCTATCATGTCTCTAGAAACGGTATTCCTAACTTATTTTACCTTGATCTACTAGAATCTGAATTATCTTTATTTCATGCTTTAACTTGGTCATTTATTTGTGCGTTAATCATTATCTCATGAACTCCCACTTTCTATTTAAATTCTTTTATGTCCTTTACCGTGGTTTGGATATTTGGAGTACAACACTAGACTTTTTCAGCCAACAAATTTCATATGCAAGACTTAGACGAGCCCACCTTTGTCACGACCCGCACCTTAGAGTTAGGATATGAGAACGTAACAACGTCTAGCCTACACCGCAGTGTCGGCGGTAGAATGCTGTCCTAAGTCTCAATGCATCTAACAGTATAAGACTAAACAGTTTATACTCCCCGAATAGGGGTGACATAGCAGAATGTAAACTCAATCACATCTAAGGTAGAGCATAAAGGAAGATAGATAAAACATGAAATCGAAAAGAGATACAACAGATAGAAGTCTAAGTGTCTAAGATACAAACTCAGAATATATTTCAAAACTCAAATACAGTAATCCATAAATACAACTCAAAATGACTGAAAATAAACTATAAGCAAAAACCCTAGCTATCTATGCAACCTCTACTGTCTCCTCTAGGATAGCAGGCAACCTCCAGGCTATCTGTAAAATTTATCAATGGGTCCAGTCAGGAATGGAGCGAGCACAGTACATCTCAACAGATCATAGCAGGTTAGAAAATATAATCATGCAGTAAAGTAAGATACAGGATCTGAAGGAAATACAGTATGTAAACAAAGAAAGAGAACTGTAATAGAAATATCTACTATACATGGAGAACTAACAGTGACTAGTGAGTCAGAGTAAAATATAAACATGTGAATGGCATAGGAGATTCATGACTACAGCTAAGAGAGTGATTCATGACTACAGCTACTTGGATAATATTCACATGTCTATTTCTACTCCCCTATCCCCAATCAATACACAAGGATCTGTTCAAGTTATGTTAAGATTCGTGAAACTTCACAAGGCTCATAAAATGAGTGATACGTGAAGGTGATTCATGATGGCTCTGTGAACATGAGAGTACATATGTCACAAGCGATTCGTGAATCAGAGGAAGCATAGAGATACGTGATGATTCGTGAAACGCACAAAACATGCAGTATCCGATGCTCCCGAGGGGGATAACATCTCATGGAAAGATCCATATAGTACTAATCCGTGTGACCAACGTGACAGTATCAAGTAAAGTAATTTAAAGAAGGAAAATAATTCTAAACAGGATATGAAATGATCAGAGAATGTACTCGCTTGATATCTGAATGTCCAAGGTAAAGATACTGTCCGAGGAGAGGTGTCTGGCTCCTAATTAGAATAGCACAAGTCACAACATGTCCAGAAGGGTAATATAAAGCACTACAATGCATTATACATGAATCTAGGTCAAACTAGGCCAAAGTCAACCCTTGGTCAACTCTGGTCAACTGCACTAGTTAAACTAGGTCAAACTAGGTCATGTCCTAACCCAGCAAGTCTTACTAGGCCTAACCAAGGCTATCCTAGCAAGCACACATCAATACAAGGCTATACAAGCCAACATATACCCAACTCTATATAGCATGCAATTATTCAATACTCAAATAGGCAAGAATTCACATTGGATATACACTAGGTAATCTATTACTTTAAGCTATATATGTCTACACATATATACACATGCATATATTGGTATTCAATATTAGGTCTATAATTATGTCATTTCAAATAGTTATATAAACTTATATATTACAACATAATATGCTAACATATATATAATATACATACATAGCTAAGTTAACTATATTCATAAATACTTATTTAAGAGGCTATGTGTGTATGTGAATATGGCAAAGGGGCAAGTGAGGGTTAAATGGACATACATAGTGTATACATATAAAGAGTGTCAAAGTATAAGTGAACAAATTGTCAAGTGTGATAGTGTCAACATAGTGTAAGGGGTACATGAGGTAATATAGGATTTGTGTTAACATAGAACATTATATCTCATTAACTTGTATATTGCATACATTACATCTATTATTACATTACATTCATGCTTGCATTCATTCATCATTTATTTATTCTCTTGCACAACTATATGCACAATACATTACATACTATAGAACCTACATATTCATTACAAGCCATACTTATACATGCTTACATTAGATAGGATACTTACACCTCATACATCATTTATTTAAACATTTACTCATGCTTGTATTCTCTATTTAATTACATAATGTATATACATTAACATGGGTTAAAATCAAATAGAACATTATATTACACACAAGGGTGCACAAAATGCATATGCCAAATAGTAACTCCTACTAATAATCAATACTGTACCATCTCATTATGAATTAAAATCTAGGATTAAAGTATGTTATAGATCTATGTGTTAGCTTTCCGAAACTTCAAACGGATCGCATTTTCGTTTCCGGAAACTCCCGGAATCGCGAAAACACCGATAACGCGTTTGTCTTTCGTATAGCTGACACTCAAATAATTCTCTAGAAAGTTACAGAAAGAAATAGGCCTAATAATACATGTTTTTGGAAATCTAACTTCAATACGCTTCTTTGAAAAAAAACGGGAGATTAAACCGAGCTTTGAGCTAGAAGTTATGACATTTCTAATTTAGGGCTGAAATTAAAAATGTAGATAAAAATCATGACGGATTTAGATAGTTTGAGCCAAAAGAATACACAATATATATCCTAATTATCCACAACAATAATGACAATAATAATATGGGGAACCACACTCACAAACTTGATTATATAATCATCATGAACCATTTATATATATATATATATATATATATATATATAGCAAATGACCTCTAGCCTAGTGGTTAAGAGAGATGCATGCGGCCCAAGTGGCCAGGAGATCGATTCCCGGTGGAGCGTTCGCCACAATTACCTTCTTTCAAAAAATATATATATATATATATATATATATATATATATATATTTTTTTTCAAAATATATATATATATATATATATATATATATATATATATATATATATATATATATATATATATATATATGTTACATGAACACATCTATAAGAGATACATGAATGAAATGTAAAGTACTCAAGAACACATCTCTACATATTCAAATCTGAGATTTAATATGAATTAATTCATTTAATCAATATTTTAAATATAAAGTGTGTCCAAGTTTGGGGGTTTTCCCCATGAACACAAAACACAACAATAATACAATAGAAATCCCTAAAGGACACATAATGGACAAAAGAGGACACAAAATAGGGACACAACAATGGGGTCATTCCTATGGTTAAAACTTTCCTAAAAGCAAAATGGAGAAATAAAAGAGAAGGAAATATTACCTAAAGGAGAGAAAATCCAAGGAGAAAGGCTTCTTCCTTGGGAGAGCTTGAGAGCACTTGGGGAAGAAGACTTCTCAAAGAAAGAAAATGAGATGGGAGTCCTATTAGGGCCGGCCACAATGGTTATCCCCCCCCCCCATTGAATATTACAAGTTTGCCCCTCCCTTAGTTACAAGTGTTTAAAACAATTTTGGTTAGGGTTTGGGGGTAAAAGGGTCAAAATAAAAACTCTAAATGGTTAACCTAATAATTAGGATTATGACTAATCTTTCTAACATGACTAATTAAAATGTGGGCCATGGCTAACTAATGCATGGGTCCAACTAGAGTCTAAGTTACCCCGGGTCCCCGTTACAAGTCGGATTGAGATGAAATTCGAACCCGACTTAAATAATCCCAAAACAATATCATAAATAATAAAATAATATCAAAATAATTCAAAGAGGTCAAATGCAAAAATATCCTTAGGCCAAAAATGACATTAAAATATCATAATCACATGGTTAGGCTCTAGGTCAAACAGTCTCTAGGGTTTCACTAGCAAAACGTCAAAACCACAAGTCATTGATTTAAATAATTTTAAAATGATTTAAAATTACCAAAAATTATATCATGAATTAAATATCATTATTAAAATAATTATAAACACGAAATTTCAAAATTATCCTCATTTGGAAAACTGGGTGCTACAACTCTACCCACCTTAGAAAAATTTCGTCCTCGAAATTTAAGATCGATAGTACTCCTTCTAGAGCCTCTAACCTACCCAATATCTAAGGTAACACTTCCTAACACTGGAATAATAAACGGACATCTAAATAGTGTCAATCTAGGAATACCTCCAACACTGCTCTGCTGTACGGCGGTAATGGAACTTCAATAAAATATGGACTGGAACCTATATCCAAGGGACTGGACCTATTTTAAAGTGGTCTTAACTAAGGATGAAAAGGAACTGATCATAGGCTATAGGTATGCTCAAACTATTATCTTCCTATTAACCATCTATTAATACATTCTGTTACCATAGGAACGATGCATTACTAAGACATATAGGCCCCTATCTCTCATAACACATTTATACTCACCAAAAGACTAGTACATCCTATCAAGGCTGATACTATAATCTCTCATAAATCTCATAAGCTACATGTTTATAGACACATATCCCCACATCAAGGACTAACCTATATATATCTACAACTGATACTAATGGGGTGACGTCCCTATTTCCCAACAATCAAGGTGTAAATTTTTTTTATCTAAATCATGCAATTTGAAGGAATAGTATACAAGGTCAGGGCATACCGTAGCTGTTGGAAGTCTCAAATCATTCTAGGTCAAAATAGTACTATGGTATCAACACACAAACAATCTAGGATGTCCTAATTGGGAAGGTAAGGGAACAACAATCATCAAGGTTGTAGGGCTGTCTACCATCCTATATAAAAATTGGTCATTAACAAGCAACTAAGAAATTATTAAAAGGTTACTATTCCATAAAATGGTAAAAATTGAAAATTTAGGCACAACAAATCACAAATAGATTTTTGTCTTGACATGATCTAAGTTGATCAATTTCGGAATAAAACGAGATTTGGGTAAGAAGGAAAATCAATGAAATCAAAGTATGAGCACGAGCATCCAATGATGGAGGTTCAGGCCATGATTAAATTTAATTCGACTGAGTACGAATACGAGGTTCATAGCCGATGAAAAGATTTCAAGGAGAATTGTCAAGGCTGTCGCGAATGAGACTCTAGGGTCAAGTTTAACTATGTCTCCATTCTCGTAGATTGATACATGAAAAAGCGAACCAAAGTGCAATAGGTTGATCAGACCATCATGTACCGGTTCTGATTAGACAATATATTAGTGGGTGGCCACCCAATAAAATATGTCATGACCAAGCTCGAAAATAGATAAGCTTGCAAAACTAAGGCTAATTTAGCAGCACAAGATATAAGGGTGGTAATGATGAAAGGAATTACATAGTCCAAGTTTTTTAACCAACGGGTCAAGTAATCAGATAAGGTACAAGGTTAAGCATCTAAGGAAACAAGCAGAACACCATCACATGTCGGGTCGAAAGAATTGAGTCAAGGCTGGATTTCTAATTGAAATAAGAAGAAATTTAGTATAATGGTAGAGGTTATAGTTTAGCTAGTTGACCAGAAAATCATATCAAGAAAATAGAGTACAAGAAGACAGATTTTAGTGGGACATGATATACCTACACGAAGGTGAGCTCGTCTAGGTCTTGCATATAAGATTTGTTGGAGGGTAACAGCTAGTATTATATTCCGAATATCAAAGTCACGATAAAGAACGTCAAGGATCTCAATTAGAAAGTGGGAGTTCAAGAGGTGGAAATTAATGCACAAAAATAATGAAGATCGAGTTAGTCATCTGCTTCTGATACTCTTAAGTTCTTCTGGTCATAACTTGCCAATCATATCTTTACCTCACCAGTCTCCATATGAAAATTTAACCATTACTTAAATCCTTACCATGACTACCATAGGCAATTCCCAATTTCCAAACATCACTCTTGAAGTACAACCCTCACATTTAGGAATCAACATTAACCATTTATTTAAATTTCCAAGTTCTTTCACCTTGTCTTAAATTTGACCCAAAACCTCTAAATCCCGTTTACGAATTCCTTGAACTTGTTCAAATTGTTCTCCTCGTATTATTTAATTTAAATCTCTAGGCCTTACAAAACTTATCTTCCATCATAAAATCAACTTTCGTATTTTCTTCGACATACACCCTTGAATATTATTCTCCTAAAAATATTTCACAACAATCTCTAAACTTCCATAACTTTGTGTTCTCTCTATCCCTAGTTATTTCCTTGCAACATCTTGTTTAATATCCTTATTAAATACAATTAACTTCTCTTTTCCATTACTAACCTTCTACATAGCCTCAGAGTAAAAGTTTTCCCCAGAATCAATAACCAAGATTTTCTAAGTTCTCAAAACTAGGTTGACCTCTGATATCCTCATTAGTTTTGAATACACCTATAAACTATCTCATAACCCCAAAATTTCTCTAAATGTAATTGTTTCCAGATTGGCAGTATACATCTCTTTATTCTATTCGAGACCTTTACCACATTTCTATCTCAAGTTTCCATATGGAACACTCCACATTTGATTTCCTTTAGATCATCATAAATAACTAGTTATGTCTTCTCTTAGCTACATAATTTACGTCACTTCCTTAGCCTTCCCCATGCAAAAGATACAAAGATTTAAGGGTTTCGAAGTACATCTGGTAGGGACGACAAGATATGGGTAATTAATGTAATGAGACAGAGTTTAAGATAAGAGGTAAATAAGAATGCAAGGGAATAATGGCGAGAAAGAATAATGAAGATATGTTCTTTCTCATCGGTTCAAACGAGAGGAACCCATCAAGCTTAAATTCAATTGCAAGGAATGAGGGTGAATCCAAACAAGAGGAAAAGGAATTCCAATTCAAGTTCAAAATGAGTTTCTCAAGGGTCGTCCCAGAAATCTCTCAAAGAATCCTAAGTGTGATTGAGTACCTTGGATTTGAAAATATTAATCTAAATACAACATTAAATCAACAACTACAAAATTTTATCAAAATCATCAACTAATACCAGGATTCAAAGTTCTACAATGAATCCACAAAATCAAATTTAAATCAAGGAAAAAGGTGAATCGAAACAAGGAAAAGGAGTTTAAATCAGAATTCAAAATGAGATTCTCAAGGGTCATCCCAGGAATCTCTCAAGGAATCCTAACAGTGATTGAGTATCCTCTCATCCTAACATCTTAATTTATATATCCTATAGCAGGCACGTAGTAGTACAACTAAGTCGTTGCGCTACTACGAAATTGCACTAATGCGAATCTCGACATGCATAGGCCACCACTAAAAACGTGTCACGACCCGCACCCTAGAGTTAGGGCACGAGAACGTAACAACGCCCAGCCTACACTGCAGTGTCGGCGGTAGAACACTGTCCTAGGTCTCAATGCATCTAACAATATAAGACTAAATAGTTTATACTCTCCGAATGGGGGTGACATAGCAGAATGTAAACTCAATCACATCTAAGATAGAGCATAAAGGAAGATAGATAAAACATGAAATCGAAAAGAGATACAACAGATAGAAGTCTAAGTGTCTAAGATACAAACTCAGAATATATTTCAAAACTCAAATATAGTAATCCATAATACAACTCAAAATGACTGAAAATAAACTATAAGCAAAAACCCTAGCTATCTATACAACCTCTACTGTCTCCTCTAGGCTAGCAGGCAACCTCCAGGCTATCTGTAAAATTTATCAACGGGTCCAGTCAGGACTGGAGCGAGCACAGTACATCTCAACAGATCATAGCAGGTTAGAAAATATAATCATGCAGTAAAGTAAGATACATGATCTGAAGAAAATACAGTATGTAAACAGAGAAGGAGAACTGTAATAGAAATATCTACTATACATGGAGAACTAATAGTGACTAGTGAGTCAGAGTAAAATATAAACATGTGAATGGCATAGGAGATTCATGACTACAGCTAAGAGAGTGATTCATGACTACAGCTACTTGGATAATATTACATGTCTATTTCTACTCCCCCATCCCCAATCAATACACAAGGATCTGTTCAAGTTATGTTAAGATTCGTAAAACTTCACATGGCTCATAAAATGAGTGATACGTGAAGGTGATTCATGATGGCTCTGTGAACATGAGAGTACATGTGTCACAAGCGATTCGTGAATCAGAGGAAGCATAGAGATACGTGATGATTCGTGAAACGCACAAAACATGCAGTATCCGATGCTCCCGAGGGGGATAACATCTCATAGAAAGATCCATATAGTACCAATCTGTGTGACCAACGTGACAGTATCAAGTAAACTAATTTAAAGCAGAAAAATAATTCTAAACAGAATATGAAATGATCAGAGAATGTACTCGCTTGATATCTGAATGTCCAAGGTAAAGATACTGTCCGAGGAGAGGTGTATGGCTCCTAATTAGAACAACACAAGTCACAACATGTCCAGAAGGGTAATATAAAGCACTACAATGCATTATACATGAATCTAGGTCAAACTAGGCCAAAGTCAACCCTTGGTCAACTCTGGTCAACTGCAATAGTCAAACTAGGTCAAATTAGGTCATGTCCTAACCCAGCAAGTCTTACTAGGACTAACCAAGACTATCCTAGCAAGCACACATCAATACAAGGCTATACAAGCCAATATATAACCAACTCTATATAGCATGCAATTATTCAATACTCAAATAGGCAAGAATTCACATTGGATATACACTAGGTAATCTATTACTTTAAGCTATATATGTCTACACATATATACACATGTATATATTGGTATTCAACATTAGGTCTATAATCATGGCATTTCAAATGGTTATATAAACTTATATATTACAACACAATATGCTAACATATATATAATATACATACATAGCTAAGTTAACTATATTCATAAATACTTATTTAAGAGGCTATGCGTGTGTATGTGAATATGGCAAAGGGGCAAGTGAGGTTTAAATGGGCATACATAGTGTATACATATCAAAGAGTGTCAAAGTGTAAGTGAACAAAGTGTCAAGTGTGATAGTGTCAACATAGTGTAAGGGGTACATAAGGTAATATAGGATTTGTGTTAACATAGAACATTACATCTCATTAACTTGTATATTGCATACATTACATCTATTATTATATTACATTCATGCTTGCATTTATTCATCATTCATTTATTCTCTTGCACAACTATATGCACCATACATTACATACTATGGAACCTACATATTCATTACAAGCCATACTTATACATGCTTACATTAGATAGGATACTTACACCTCATACATTATTTTTTTAAACATTTACTCATGCTTGCATTCTCTATTTAATTACATAATGTATATACATTAACATGGGTTAAAATCAAATAGAACATTATATTACACACAAGGGTACACAAAATGCATATGCCAAATAGTAACTCCTACTAATAATCAATATTGTACCATCTCAGCATGAATTAAAATCTAGGATTAAAGTATGTTATATATCTATGTCTTAGCTTTCCGAAACATCAAACGGATCGCGTTTTCGTTTCCGGAAACTCCCGAAATCGCGAAAACACCGAGAACGCGTTTGTCTTTCGTACAGCTGACACTCAAATAATTCTCCAAAAAGTTATAGAAAGAATTAGGCCTATTAATACATGTTTTTGGAAAGCTAACTTCAATACGCTTCTTTTTAAAAAAATGGGAGATTAAATCGAGCTTTGAGCTAGAAGTTATGACATTTCTAAGTTAGGCCTGAAATTAAAAACGTGGATAAAAATCATGACGGATTTAGATAGTTTGAGCCAAAAGAATACACAATATATATCCTAATTATCCACAACAATAATGACAATAATAATATGAGGAACCACACTCACAAACTTGATTATATAATCATCATAAACCATTTATTACATATATAAATATAGATACACTCTCATTACAATATATATATATATATATATATATATATATATATATATATATATATATATATATATATATATATATATATACAAATCTATATATGTTACATGAACACATCTATAAGAGATACATGAATGAAATGTAAAGTACTCAAGAACACATCTCTACATATTCAAATCTGAGATTTAATATGAATTAATTCATTAAATCAATATTTTAAATATAAAGTGTGTCCAAGTTTGGGAGTTTCTCCCATGAACACAAGACACAACAATAATATAATAGAAATCCCTAAAGGACACATAATGGACACAAGAGGACACAAAATTGGGACACAACAATGGAGGTCATTCCTATGGTTAAAACTTTTCTAAATGTAAAATGGAGAGATAAAAGATAAGGAAATATTACCTAAAGGAGAGAAAATCCAAGGAGAAAGGCTTCTTCCTTGGGAGAGCTTGAGAGCACTTGGGGAAGACGACTTCTCAAAGAAAGGAAATGAGATGGGAGTCCTATTAGGGCCGGCCACAATGGTTATCCCCCCCTCATTGAATATTACAAGTTTGCCCCTCCCTTAGTTACAAGTGTTTAAAACAATTTTGGTTAGGGTTTGGGGGTTAAAGGGTCAAAATAAAAACTCTAAATGGTTAACCTAATAATTAGGATTATGTCTAATCTTTCTAACATGACTAATTAAAATGTGGGCCATGGCTAACTAATGCATGGGTCCAACTAGAGTCTAAGTTACCCCGGGTCCCCGTTACAAGTCGGATTGAGATGAAATTCGAACCCGACTTAAATAATCCCAAAACAATATCATAAATAATAAAATAATATCAAAATAATTCAAAGAGGTCAAATGCAAAAATATCCTTAGGCCAGAAATGACATTAAAATATCATAATCACATGGTTAGGCTCTAGGTCAAACAGTCTCTAGGGTTTCACTAGCAAAACGTCAAAACCACAAGTCATTGATTTAAATAATTTTAAAATGATTTAAAATCCCCAAAAATTATATCATGAATTAAATTTCATTATTAAAATAATTATAAACACGAAATTTCAAAATTACCCTCATTTGGAAAACTGGGTGCTACAACCTTCGTGTAGGTATATTACGTGCCAATAAATCCCGTATCCTTGTACTCTATTTTTTATATGACTTCTGGTCAAAAAGACTAAAGTATAACCATTACCATGGTACCCAAAATATTTTTGACTTCAATTAGGAATTCAAATTCGAGTCAATTCGTTCTACCCGATATAATTATGTTCTCCTTAAAATGCTTAACCTTGTGGTATTTTGATTGCTTGACTCATTGCTCCATCACACTACTAGTTTAACTCTTGTAAGTTGGGTAGAATACCTCACGACCTAACCAACCTTTTTTCTTGTGGACCATATTGATAGCTTCACTTAGACTATAGAATTTAGTGGACCCTAACTTATCTAGTCAACCAAACTGACTGTCTAGACCCAAACTTCGGGCAAGACTCAATTTTAAAGGATCTTGGACTATTTAATTTCCATCATCACCCACTGCTTATATTTTGACTATCTTATGTTGCTATTATAGTCTAGTTTTGCAAGCTTACTATTTATCGAGCTTGTTCGTGACATATGTTTATTGTGGACGCCCACTAATACATTGTCTAATCAGAACCGACGTATTATGGTCTAATCAACCATAGTGCACTTAGTTCGCTTTTTGTATATTGTTCAACGTGGATGGAGACATAGTTGAACTTGGCCCTAGAGTCTCACCCGCGACTGCCTTGGCAATTCTTTTGAACTTATTCGGACGCCTTTGAACCACGTATTCGTATTCGATAATATCGTCTTTGAACTCCTTGTTGCTTTCGCCTTCACCTATTTTAGAAGGACGAAGGCGTTGTACTAGAACTTCCTCTAGCCTTCCTATTGATTGTGACCATTATCACTTGATGTTGTTATATCGTCATCCTAAACTACTCGTCCTTTTTTCGGCCCTATCATGACCTTCTAATCGCTTAATTTAGGAATGAATCTATTTCGTTCTCTTAATCGTGCCCTCAACCAACTCCCACAAAACCATAACTTTAAGGTCTCTAATTTATTTTCTCTTGATACCATACTATTCCCTGTTGCAAGTTATCTTGAATAAACTCTTATCATTTTTCATTCTTGTACGATTTCTTAATACATCTTTTGGTTGAACGTTGTGAATTGATTTCCTCATCACTATCCCTTTGTGCCATCTCACCCCTACCAAATCTTAATTTCGATGACAAAATTCTTTTAAGTTGGGTAGGATGTAAAACCCCTAAATTTTTACTATTTTTTATAAATAAATTTGGTACTGATTTTTATTATTATTTTGTATTGTACGTCGCGCACGAATTTCGTTTTTCGTACTTGCTCGACGAGTGCGAATATGTGCGAGCGTACATATTTTTAGAAAAATATTTTTCTAATTTTTATAGTTCAAAATAAAATATATAATAATTATTTGTGTAAAACCCCTAAATTTCTACTATTTTTTTAAATGAATTTGGTACTGATTAAATTTTTATTTTGTATTGTACTTCGCATAGTTGCATTGTACGTCGTACGAAATTTATTTTTCGTTATTGCTCGACGAGTGCGAATATGTGTGAGCGTACATATTTTAGAAAAATATTTTGTTCTATTTTTTTATAGTTTCAAATAATAGATATAATAATTAGTTTTGCTATCATTTCTAAGCTTGTTATTTTTACATCATTTCTAAAAGTTATTAATAATAAATAATATTTTGTATACTAGAAAAGCATAATTATGTAAAGAATATTTGTGCGTACATATATTTTATAATTATTTAATAGTTATTTATAAATAAATAATGTAATTTTTGAAATTATTATTATATGTATTTTTTTAGAAAATATATTTTAATTTTTGTGGCAATTTAAATCTTTGATTAGATTTTATGGATACGATTTAAATAGTGTAAATCTAAAAATAGAATTTATATGGAGATTTGATTTAAATTGAATTTGAATTTATATTTAATTTGATTGATTTAAATTAATGGATTGAATTATCAAAATAGGGTTTAAATTATTCATAATCCATATCCAATTGGGAATTTCCACATCCAATAAATAGGCAGGTACTCCTCCATATTATTTACTCCACAATTTCTTCTGCCACAAACGTGAAAACACAGGTGTAGGCAACTCTAGAGGGGGGGGGAATAGAGTTTGTGTCGATAATCACCAAATAAAAATTAACTCTATATCACCTCCACAAAATAACTATCAAGATAGTAAATAAATCAGAAGGAAATGCGGAAGTAAATAAAGATCAGAAGAGCATACGCAAACACAGCAGTTTTAACCTGGTTTCCCTCGTGGAGGACTAGTCCAGGCCTGAGAACTCTAGCTCAGGATTCAAATCCACTATTTGTGAAATAGTAGTTTACAACCCGTGCCTTTTCTTCAGAAGAGCACGTCAACTTCTTACAGAGGATCGCAGTGGCGATTTGCTTGGATTTTTCCAAGCGACTTGGAATTGTCCAAGTGACTTTTCTTTTCAACTCTTGCACAAAAACTTCTAGCTGAATCGCACTTGAGCACCTTGGGGCTTAGGAAGTTTTGTGGCTAGTAGATTGGAAGAGTAAGGCTCTTGACTATATAGGCTATGTAAGAGAAGAAGAATAGAAGAATGGATGGTTTCAAAAGAGAGAAACCAAGGCCTATTTATAGGGTTCGGGACAGGCAGAATTCGGCCAGAATTCTGTCCTCAAGATTCAAAAATATGGCCGTTGGACAGCTAGCAGCAAGCAGGCCCTAAAAATCAGCTCCTGAAAATCAGGGGACAGAGTTCGGCCCGAACTCTGTGTGGAGGCAGAGTTCGGCCCGAACTCTGTCTCCAGGAGACAGAATTGGTCCATTGGCTTTTGGGCTTTGTGGAGCTTGGGCTTGGTTCAGGAATTGGTCTGTTGTATGGTAGAGCTTTGGAGAGATATGCTAGGGGTTGAGATGACTCAGTGCGACTCAACGTACACATTCTCCTAGACTCAATAAATTGAAGATTACAGACTTAGAACAAGTAGGAAAACCAAGAGCCCTTTGATGATGCCTTTCTTCTGATATTTGAGCAGCCCTGAAGACGTCTTTTTCCCTGACAGCAGTCGTCCGAAGATAAACAGATCTGAAAATCTGAATACCTTTCGGGGGCTTCGCCCCCGAACCCCCGACGGGGGGCGCTGCCCCCTCGACCCCTGTCGCTGACCGGGCAGCGGAACCCCCGATGCGAGGCCCCGGATAGGTCGTTAGGCGGTTCGGAGAAATCTCTTTGTATGACGCCGTCTTTGCTCCATCATTAATTCTTCATTGCCTATGTCCTGTTTGATCATGTTTGATCATGCTTACTGCATGTCTACAAATACATGTTAGGCCAGCAGAATATGTTGCAGTACGATACAAGCATAGCAATATAATATGGGACAATTAGGACATTGCTAAGTATAAGTAACAACATGATATCATGTTAGGCCAACAGAATATATTGCAGTACGATACAAGCATAGCAATATAATATAGGACAATTAGGACAAAGCTAAGTTTAAGTAGCAACATGATAGTGAGTATATGAATATTAGTGACATCATTATGTTAAATTTAACTGATTAGCCATATTCAAAAACACAATGTAATCATTGGGCCAACAAAACGTGCATGCATCGTGTCCGTGTTCCCCGTCCAAATTCTTATTCCATTATTCTTTTACATATACATTAACTCCTTGTGTCGGACACGCCCCGACACCGTCAATCCTATTCTTAGCTACCGAACGATTCCAACCTCGCCTAAACCAGCCTCTCACCGGCCTTCCATCTGCTACCGAGACAACCGTCTCCTCCTCTCCGCCATAGTCAACTCTATCACCCACGCCACACCACCAGCATTAATACCGACACCATAACAGCCTCGTCAAACCCTCTCTGACCAGCCAACCCCCTCGTAGCCGTCCACCTTCTCACCCGATCCCGGCCAAGTCGGCCTACAGCCACCCACCAACTGCCAGCACCATCACCACCACCATCCCGACTTCAACCAGCACACCACACCACCATCCCGACATTCCCCGGCCAACTTTCCACCACCGTTAGCGCCTCCAACCCGCGACTATAGCCACCCGACATCACCACACCGCCACCAGCACACCACCGCCATCAACCATCACCACATCGAACCCGCCACAGCCTAGAGGAACCACCACTCCAGCCTAAACCACCACCGCTGCCGTTGTTGGCAGCCCCGCCACGACCAAAACCCCAAAACAAAAATAACCCAAGAAAAACCCGAATTTAAAATACGCCTCACCTTCGTCGTGGTCGAGCATCGTCGACCGTGCCCTCCACTGGCGACTGCCTCCGCCTCAGTCTCCGCAAGCGCAGCCACCTCTGCGCGCCGGAGCAGGCCACACGAACCACCGCAGCCCCGTCGCGCCCGAGCGGACCGCCCGTACGCAGCTCAGCCGAAACCGTCTTCCTTTTCCTCTGCCTCCATCCGCCGCACACTACCGGCAGAACTCTCTTCGACAAAACCCTCCAGCCACCGCGTCGACCTCGGGCTCACCGATCTCCCCCTCCTCCGCGCTCTCGGCTCGGGCTCACCGGCCACCCCGTCCCACGCAGCTCCGCCCAGCGCCGAGCAACACTTCACTGACCTATCCTCTCCCGACCGTCCCGACCGGCGACAACCGCCGACCCCCGCCGATCTTGCCGCACACAGCTCCGCTCCTCTATCCCTCTCAGATTCTCTCTGACTCTAAAATTATTTTTCTCTAGAAACTTTCTGTGGTCTCCTCGAAAGGAGGAGAACCACTCTTTTTATATTTCAACTATTTTGATTAGTTATTATCATTATTATTATTATTAGTATTATTATTATTTTATATATTATTTTATTATTATTATTATTATTATTTGTGTTCTAAGTATTTTTAATAGTAGTTTTTTACTGTTAATATTATATGTATAATATGTATTATTATTGTCATTATTAATATTATATATATATTTTATTATTGACTAAGAACTATGGTTATTGTAGTTTTTTTAGAAATTGGTTTTTGTATAATTAGGTGTAATAAGCTTCCAAAATTTTCTTCTAAAAATATATACGTATTTTATTGGCTTGGCATTTATTTAAAATATGGTTTTAGAACCCTAGATAAATTTTTGAGATTTTTAATATTTATTTAGAAATATTTAACCTGCAAACACAATGATGTTTTTGACTCAAATTAGGTTTGCCTTAAATAATTATTTTTGAATTATCTAAAACTATGCTTGAAAATATAGATTGAGCTGAAATATATTTAACAAACTTAGAGTTGCCTTAAAACAATTTCTTTTTTTTTCAAGTATATATATCTAAAAACTATTTTAGCTAATAAAAATATATTTTCGAGTATTATAAATAGTTTTTCTAAATCACATATATATTAATTATCTAAATTCTTTCGACTATCCTACCGTCCGTAACCAATCCCCTTATTCCTAATCTGTCACTAAATCCGTACCACCTTATGTCGACCCTAACTAATTTGACCCTTCTGAACCCAATGGAACTGTCCGTGCCATCAACAGAGGTCCCCTTGTGTAGTTGTTACACCCAAGTCGCAGTACATGCCACAATGATTATTGCGTTACACCGGGCGTCCTACCAGGCAAGACACCTTGCCATTTGCTGTTTATTTACTTTAGCCCATATTTCATGCATTATTTATTTTCTTTGCAAAATAAACTGTGATACATGGCATAACCTGTTAGAACTTACTGTTCAGTTATATTTCCTGCTATGTATTAGTTTTCTTACACATTAAACCTAGATTTAAGGTACCACCTTGTGTGTTGCATTAATTGGCCTTGACACGTTGTACCACGAAGATGTGTGTGGCATGTAGAACACGGACATGCATGACTGGCTAGTCACCGGTACGTATAAGCCGTACGATAGGAATAACTGCTAATAGAGATTACATGCTAGTTTGACTTAGCGGTTATAGAGGTTCTGTTGTGGATACAACATGGTAGGCATTGGGTGGGAAGAACAACTCCTTAATGTATGGGTCATATATGCACTGTCCTGATTGCCGGTTATCTCCAATGGGAGGTACGGTCCTGATATCCGGTTATCTCCAGTATGAGATATGGTCCTGATTCCTGATATTCTTGATCTAGCCCATGCGTCAAAGGTTTGTTCTTTATTGCATATTCACTATAGTACGGTTAGGTACCCTATTTTATGCATCCCTTATTTATTGAGCAATATTATTCAGTTTATATGGCATGATATTATGTGTCTTTTTACGTCCCTCTGAGGACCTGGTTATCTCGTCCGGTGTGCTATTGTCTTTCGCAGGTGTTCTAGCTCTAGCCGTGATCATCGCTATTTCTTCGAGGATGATTGCATTTGGATCGTCTTCGCTTTGCTCGCCAAAATCTTTCTTTTGTTATGTATTATTTTCATCGTTAGTAGTGGATTTGTCTCCGCCCAACTACATGTACCAAATGACAATTTCATGGTTGATTATATGATATCTTTTATTCATATATTTTGTGTGGATGAGATTAGTATGGTTCTACTGCATTTTACAGCTTATGTATTTATACGATGTTTTCATATATTGGAGTATACTTCGTACGAATACAGCTGGCATGTCTACGTTCCTAGTCCTACGTATTTTGGAACTGGGATATTACATATTTTTGTGGTGGCCCATGCAGGTCCAGATAAATTGCTTGCTTACTTTACCGTACCAAGCAAGCCTGCGTATAGGATTAGAAGCCTAGGATCTCATCCACATACTTGACCTGTTTCCTTAATTTTATCTACCGTTTGACTCATCAATTGCATCTTGCTTGCTTCCTTCCATCCCTAATCTTATCTTTCCTTCGTGCTTGCTAGAGATTGACCCTACTAGTTAGTTGTCCCAAAACACCATTAGTTTAATTCTTTAAGTTGGGTAGAATACCTTATGAACTAGCAACCCATTTGACCTAGTGACCTATGTTAGCAAGCTTATTTAGATCCTAGAATCTAGAGGACCTAACCCTAGCCAACCAAGGACTTGGACAAGAAGACTATAGGACGACTGTTTAAAGACCATCACAGGACATGACTTAGAATCTTTAGAAGTTTAACTATACACCCTCTCAATTTTAAACTCTCGTGTCTATAATTTCACTCTCTTGACAAATGTTGCAACTATAACCTAGATTTACAAGTTCATTGATTTATCGAGCTTGTTCACGACATATGTTATTGGAAGAGCTCCCACTAACGTATCGTCTAATCAGAACTGGTGCATAAGTGGCCTGATCAACCAAGTGCACTTTGGTTCGCTTTGTTTATTATTCTACGTGGATGGAACATAATTAAACTTGTCCTCTAAGAGTCCCATCGGATACCTTGGCAACTCCTTTGAAATTATTCGATCGTCTTTGAATCACGTATTCGTATTCGATAACGCCTCCTTTGAACTCTATATTGCTTTCGCCTTCATCCATTTTTGAAGGACGAAAGCGTTATACTAGAACTTCCTCTAGCCTTTCTATTGATTATGACCATACCGTAATATTTTTCTATGATCTAGATCACGATTCTTACGACATGATTTTGTTATGATTGTTCCCCATTGATACCCCTTGTGTCTCTCACCCCCCTACGAATTCTTAATTTCGAGGGCAAAATTCTTTTAAGTTGGGTAGGATGTAAAACCCCTAAATTTCTACTATTTTTTTAAATGAATTTGGTACTGATTAAATTTTTATTTGTATTGTACGTCGCGTAGTTGCATTGTACGCCGTACAAAATTTGCTTTTCGTTATTGCTCGACGAGTGCGAATATGTGCGAGCGTACATATTTTGGGAAAACATTTTGTTCTATTTTTTTATAGTTTCAAATAATAGATATAATAATTAGTTTTGCTATCACTTCTAAGCTTGTTATTTTACATCATTTCTAAAAGTTATTAATAATAAA
>JANAVB010032565.1:0-37267 GCA_029216955.1 Iris pallida
TACAAGGGAAGTACAATCGAAGCCCATACGTCAGGTATTATCCTCCCCACCCAAATGTCCCTACCAAGTCGTATCCACGACCATGTTTCTCTACTAACTGCTAAGTCTCCTAACATGCGCTATTAGCAGTTAGCCCTAACGCATGCACATGGGGGATCAGCCCACACGCAAGAACCTCTACATGCTACTCATCTCACATATTCTCGTGGTACAACTGTGTCAAGGGGTATGTAATACACTACAGACTGTAGTCTCTTAACTCTAGGTCTATATGCAATCAAAGGATAATACAATTTAGCTAATATCACTGAACATGTAGTAAATCTAGGACTGTAAGAACAGGAAATAAATGAACAGTAATATGTAAATAAAATGTAGACAAACTATAAACAGTAAATAATGGCAAGGTATCTTGCCTGGGGTGTCGCCGTGGGTGTGGTGCGATGTTCTGTAAAGTTCCAGTTGCCTAATCGCCATATCCGATGGGGAAGAGTCCGAATTCACGAGGAAATAGGAATGATGATTAGTCATGATAATGGTGATAATCATGGAGAAATTGTGGAGATTACATAGGTATCCTATTTTGAAAATATTTATGATGTTTGAAACTATATTTGTTATCTCAAAATATTTGTAAGTAGCTATATATATAAAAATCGTTTTAGGTTAACAACTAAAATTTTCTAATAGAAATATTTTATATAAATACTTGAAAACGTATATAATAGGAAGAAAACAAACCTTGTTCATATACATATTTTATTTATTTTATTTTTAGGAAAAATTCATATTTAAATACAATAAAAATAATAATAATTTAGTAATACTTTTAGGGCTATTGAGTGTTGCTCAAAAGATTTTTAGAAAATAATATGTGTTATCAATTTATTTAAATAAACAAAAATAATACACTACTAATTCTAAGAATAATAATATTAATATCAATAACACTAATAATAATGATAATAATATAATAATAATAATAATGGATTATAATAATAATAATATAATAATAATAATAATAATAACTTAATAACTCTAAAGTAACCCTTTTAAACCACATCACTACTCTTCCCAATTCATTACACAGAGGGAGAGGATTCGGGAAAGTGCGGGACGAAGGGCTTACCTAGGCGGTTCCGGCCTGGTGGCCGGCGGACAGGGCGCGGAGGCCGGAGGGCGGAGGGCTCGAGCGTGGTGATCGACGCCGGGGAGCGAGGCGGGAGCTCGCCGGTGACTCGACCGACGGAGGACACGGTGGTTGGGCGTTCACGGCGGGCGAGGAGTGGCTGAAGCGGCGGAGCGGCACTGTGGGGACGGAGAGCGCCGGCGGATCAGGGTCTCGGCGGAGGGAGTGGCGTTGGACGGGGCTACGGACGGTCGGCGCTGCTCGGGGACACCAAACGCGGCGGATCTGGTCGCCAGCCTACTGGTGTCGGGGCGGCGACCTTACGGCGGAGGCCGGCCGTGGCACGGCTGACCGGGGACGGCGCGGATGTGCGGGTCCGGTGAGGAGATCGGGCTCTCGACGACGAAGGTCGAGGCTTCGAGCGGAGCGGCGGTGCCGGCCGCGGTCGTAGCCGAGGTCGTGACGGCGGAGCCCTGGCGGTGAGGAGCCCACCGTGGCGCTGTCGTGGACGAGGCGGCCTCACTGAGGTGAGTAGGGTTTAGGGTTTCTCAATTTTTTTTCTCCCTTTGTGTGATGATGGGGGTGGCACACGGTGGTGCTGCTGGAGGGGCTGCTGTGGGTGGTGGAGACGGGAAGTGGAGTTTTGGGGATGACGGTGATGATGGTGATCTGGTGGTGCATGGCGAAGGGGGGCGGCCACTCCGGTGGGGCGTGCGGTGATGGTGACGGAGGGAGGATTTTCGACGAGTGGGATGTTGGCGGAGGTGGTGATGTTGGGGAATTGGCGTAGGTGGTTATGGTGTGGTGGTGAAGATGACGACAGGGTTGTTGTGGTCGTGGCAGAGTCGAATCGGAGAGAAGTGGTGGCCATAGGCTAGGTTTGGGATAAACGAGTCCGTGTCAGGGGTGTCTGACACGGCAGAGTGGACGTCCGGGATTGTCGGGCAGAAATTATTGTATTTGTATGGAAAAAAATATAGTAGAGGAGATGAGGCACAGACACGATACACTTGTGGATGCCAAATTTCTGGAGGAGTACCTCTCCTTTTATAGGAGGTGGGAATTCCCAGTTAGATAGGATTTGGAAGTATTTAAATCCCAATTAGATAAATCCCCTATTAATTTGAATCGATTTTAAATACTTCAATTTAATTCAAATCCAATCTAAATAAATTATATACTTTATTTAAAATATTTTAAATAAAGCCAATAAAATCTTTTGCAATTTAATTTACCATATTTAATCAAATATTAAAATTAACAAATCCCAAATATTATTTTTCATAAATATTAAAATATTATATTAATTAATTTCGATATTCAAGATAATTACTTAAATATTAATTTATGAACTAGCTTTTATAAATAACAAAAATATATTAATAAGCAAATTTTATATTTCGCAAAATATTAAACCATAATTTCCAAATCACAATTTATTTGTAAACGACGAATAAATAACCATTTTACACAAAATATAAATATTTATCACCTTTGTGTACTTTTCTATTAAAATAAAATTTATAATAAAAATATTTTTCTAACATATGTACCTCGACACATATTCGTACTCGTCGAGAAATTACGAACGCAAATCTCGCACGTTACGTAAATACGACAAAGCGAACTCGTGTGCGACGTATAGATACGAAATACAAGATGAAGACAAATTTTATATATAAAAAAAAAATCGTAGTAGAAATTTAGGGGGTTTACAACATAATTTAAATTGGTTGCGTGTGCGCGACGAATTTGATGCGTATCCGTTAAAAATTACCGTATCGGCCTTTTTCGAAATTCTCCAATTACTTTGTGCACATTCGTCAGATCGAGACAAAACTTGCGCCAACAAGACCGTATCATTTTTCTGGTCCTGTATGCCAAGTTTGGTCCAATTCTGAGACAGTTGATCGGATCGCCATTTTGTGGGCCCCACGATCCGATTTAACGGGCAATTTTGTGCACGGTCCATCGAAATCTAAAATTGGACATACCGTTGGGTTTGTATCATCAAAACAAATCTGTAGACATATAGTTTAACGACTTTAGAAAACATTGACTCTTGTGCGCTTTTCGGTACAAAGCGGGTCCAACATCGGACACCGTTTTGACCCAAAATTACTGTTTTATCCTTGTGTCCAGAATTGGACTTAAGGACAGGCAATCCTAGCTATTTTGACTAATCTGAAAATATAGGTAACATCTATTACAGCTTTTGGAGGCAGTTGTGAGACTTGGACTTTTTTGACTTGTTGATTGGCGATATATTGTTGGTTCTCCGTGCAACCCTCAGGCAAGTACACCTTGCCAACTCTACAGTATTTACATGCTTTCCTATATTTTCAGTATTTCTTGCTTTGTTATATATCTCTCTTGTTTTCTCTCATGATTCTTTCTAGTTACACGTGCACATAGATTTTGATTTTTCTTTCTATACTACTTGTTCTATCTTTCCTATCTTGTTCATGTCTAGTGATAGTATTGATATGCCTGTGCCATGTTTCTCCTGACCTGTTTGACTTGGACTTGACCTTAGTCTGAATTTCGGTACTTGATTGACTTGACCCGGTCATGATCGTTTGATTTGACCCTGACCTGTTATTAGACGTGACTATACCTGACCACCTCGTTCGTGAGCTCCCATCGAGTGCGAATGAGCCTTACTATAGTTAGAGATTCTCGATCAGCTATTGACTATAGGACTGTGAGCTCCCATCGGGCTGCGGTTACCCCGACTTACTATTAGTCACGCTTGATAGCACTATCTTTGACGGTATGCCATTTATGCTTATTCTTTAGTCTCACATTGTTCCTTGTACCATTTCCTATTTTCTCGCATGTTATTTACTGTACAGTAGACATGTATATTATGTGTCTTGCTAGTCCTCTGAGGACTTGGTGATCTCTCCAGGTATTAGATGAAGGTATGGTATACCGATGGAGGATGATTTCTACACCGAGACTGTAGGTATATTTAGTTGATGTTTTATCTTTCTCTTCCGTGATTAGATTTTGTCTTATATTTGATTCTTGCTACATTATAGCCTAGTCTTGTTCAAGCTTATATTTTCCTCTAGCTTGTTCATGATAAATGTGTTATTGGGGATCCACTCTAACATATTTATCTATTCTAGAATCAGTGTATCATGGCCTGATCAGCCTTACTGCATTGATTCGTCATACTTATCATTATTATGTGGATTGAGATATAGTTAATCTAGAATAACCAGATAGCTTATACGTATTCGAGCTGGGCTGGAGTTCTCTCGATGCGTAGCTGACATGTATGCGTATCCTAGTCCTACGTATTTTGGGACTGGGGCGTTATACTAAGCTAATATTTAAAATATTTATAAGAAATAGTTGGTTGTTTAGAAGTTATTTCCTAAGCAATATCTCTTAGCAATTAGATACAATATTTGGTAACGATACTACTCCATCTTCATGCTTATAGCCCATCAGCCAAGACCTATCAATTCAAACATTCCAATTCAAGTTTAAACTATCCCGACCTTCCATACAGACAAACCACAGCTGTTGCTTATTTATAATATGGTTCAGTTATGAATCAGCTCAGACATACTTATTTAAGCAAAATGTATTAAACCCATAAGCTCAAAGGAGGTAACTAAATCATATTTTCTTAACTCTAAATTTAGGTAAAAATCTCACTGCATCCAACAAGCAATATTGCATAAATATATTATACGACTGGATTCAGCAAAACAGGAATCAGTCAACAATAACTCAAACCTCAGAAACTATCCAATTCCTACACCTACTTGTCCGAACCCAACAAGAATAGAGAAACTCCATCAGACACAATTTATACAAAACTCTATAAAAAATATAAATCAAAATAATTATCTACAACCAAATTGAAATCTAAATAAGACGATCCATCACAGAGATCCAGCACTCGACCCTGGTCTTCGAAACACACCCAAACTTGCAATGATTCCACGCTTATTGAACATGAATAACTTGACACGCAAAATACAGGTCTGCAAGCAACTAATTGAAACTACAGACACCGGTATAGCTTGGACACGACGAGCTTGGTCACAACCCAAAGACACAGCTACGACAACATACACAAGGACAGACCCTGGCCAAAGTCGTGCTTAAAAAAAGAAACAGAGATTAAGAAGTAATAGAAAGATAACATAATTACCTGAAAAATGGTAGGAGGCACGATCTATAGAATTTGACACTTCTTCATGTCTAGAGAATCGATCTCGACTTGAGCAACAGGGATTATACATAACAAAGAAAAAAGAAAATTTAGAAGATCGACGTTATCAAATTGAATCGAGAATCATTAAGTATCCCAAACCAAAATACTTACCAAAATTTTGGGATCAACAGATCGACAACAGAATATGATTGAAGTCTCATATTATCAGAACTCTGCTCTCAACAACAATTATTCGAGAGATCAGACGAAAATCTCAGTGAACTTCAATAGAACAAATTGAGAAATTACCTCAACTATGCACTGGTAAAACAATCAAAGAAGAAAACGATCGTCGATCCACGAAATTTAGCTCAGGCTGTACAAATAAGGAACTGATCAGAAAATAATTTCATGAATGTTTGGATCTAGAGCAAGTCCATTCAACTCAGGCTTAACTGAACTTACTAGATTTTAGAGGAACGACGAGCTCTCGGCCGTTCGGAGAAGGAAGCAAGATGGATCTGGAAATTTCTAAGTCAGAGGAATCAAATTGATCAATTCTCCAGGTTTGGAAAGATGAGTGAAATGAAACTCACCACTACTCACCATCGATGCAGCTATCGCAGTCGCTCACCGAGAGAAAGAGGATCGTCGGAGAAGGAAACAAATTTTCGATCGAGCGTCGCCTTCGTCGTCGTCGCCGTCGTCTGTTCTCAGTCACCGGAGGAGTCGATTCCCGCCGTTGTCGTCACCACATCTTGTCGGCGTCGAAAAAACTCGGGTTAGAGCTCGGAGGATTTGGAGACGAAGTGCTCAGTGAGAGCACTGGAAAGAAATCGAGTGAGGAGAAAATACATTCTCTTTCCTGCAAGTATAATATATAGGCAAGACAATTGTGCAAAAACACCCCCCTGCTCCAGACAAAAATGCAAAAGAGCCCCTTTCCTTTTCATATATTAACACTGAGTACATAAATTAGTTAGAAAGGAAAAGTAAGTGGTGGACCACAAGTTTGTTTGTTACAATAAACTTTCAAATTCAAATTCCTGCTCCTAATTCCCTTCCCTCCAATTTGTTTATAAACTATATATACATATAATAAAAATGAATGAAACATTATTATTAACAACTTTAAATTTCACTAAAAATGGAAAAGTGGAGTTACAAATCTTCCCCCTTAAAATAATTTCGTCCTCGAAATTCGAGAGACCACGAAACCAAATTGTTTTAACCAAATCATTTATTGAATTTAAGATTTTGAAAACCAGAATACAATCAAGCAAACAAACTAGGATAGCGCTCTCACATCTCGTCCTCGTGCACCCATGTGGACTCTCCCGGAGAGTGATGTCTCCACATGACTCGGACAAGTAGAATAGTCTGATTCTGCAGTTGCTTCTCCTTCCGATCAAGGATCTCCACTGGCTGCTCCTCGTAGGACAAGCTCGAACCCACTTCTAGCTCTGAGTAGTCCACCACATGGCTCGGATCTGGAATGTAGCGTCAAAGCTGGGACACGTGAAAAACATCGTGCACTCCTTCTAAGCTGACCAGAAGCGCTAGTCGATATGCCACCCCGCCAATCCGCGCAGTCACGTCGAAAGACCCGATGAATCTCGGACTGAGCTTCCCGCCTCTGCCGAAACAAATAACGCCTCGGGTCTGCGAGATCTTCAGGAACACTCTATCTCCAACTACGAACTCCAGTGGCCGTATGCTGCTGTTCGCCCAATGCTTCTGCCGATCATGTGCAACTCTGAGACGCTCTTTGATCAATCTGACTTTCTCAGCTGAGTCTACCACCATCTCTTGCCCAAGCAAAGCCCTCTCGCCAACGTCGTCCCAAGTTAAAGGTGTGCGACATCTCCGCCCATACAATGCCTCGAACGGTGTCATCTCGATGCTAGCCTGATAACTATTGTTATAGGCAAACTCCACAAGATGCAAGTGATCCTCCCACGAACCGTCGAAGTCGAGTGCACAAACCTGCAGCATATCCTCCGGTGTCTGAATGGTCCTCTCGGAATGCCCGTCTGTCTGTGGATGATAGGCGGTGCTGAACTTCAACTATAAACCCAAGCTCAGCTGTAGACTCCTCCAGAAGTGTGATGTGAAGCGACTGTCCCTATCTGAAACGATGCTCACCAGCACTCTATGAATCCACACAATCTACCGCATGTAGAAGTCTGCAAGCTTCTCGGTCGACAGCCCTATCTTGAATGGAATAAAGTGAGCGGATTTTGTCAGTCTGTCCATGATAACCAAAATAGCATTCTTGCCACTGGGCGTACGCGGTAAACCAGAGACAAATTCCATAGTGATGTGCTTCCACTTCTATTCCGAAATAGGTAAAGGCAGGAGTAATTTCGCTGGTCTCTGGCGCTCCGTCTTGACTTGCTGGCACACAAGGCATGTGAAAACAAATCTAGTGACCTCTTTTTTTATCCCATACCACCAAACATACTCCCGCAGATCCTTATACATCTTGGTAGATCCTGGATAAATAGAATACTGTGACTGGTGAGCCTCCTACATAACCTCCTCCCGCAAATCCTTAGAAACACACAACTGGTTCCCGTGCCTCAGGGATCCATCCTCTGCAATAGTAAAGTCGTCGAGCAGTCCTGCCTCTGCCTGGCCTCTGAGACATCGGAGTCCCTCATCTAGAAACTGGGCCTCCTTGATCTTCTCTAACAGTTTCGACTGTATCTGCATGTGCATCAGCTGCCCTCCAACTCCTGGAAGAACAATCTCAATCCCAAGGCTCTCAAGATCCTCTAGAAGATGCCGATCCATAGTGAGAAACATAGCAACAGGATATCGACTGAAAGCATCTGCTACCATATTCGCCTTTCCAGGATGGTATTACAGATTGATGTCGAAATCCTTCATGAGTTCCAGCCATCTGCGCTGCCTCATATTCAGCTCCTTCTGAGTAAAGACATACTTCAGGCTTTTATGGTCCGTGAAGATATCTACTCTCTCTCCATACAAATAGTGCTTCTACAGTTTCAAGGAAAAAATGACTGCTGCAAGCTCCAAGTAATGTGTAGGATAATTTTTCTCATGAGGCCTCAACTGTCTAGAAGCATAAGCAATGACTCTTTTGTTCTGCTCAAGCACACATCCCAAGCCCTTCCCTGAAGCATCACTGTAGATGACGAATCCTCCAGATCCTGATGGAAAAGCTAAAACTGGTGCTGTAGTGAGTCTTCTCTTCAATTCTTCGAATGCTGACTGGCAAGCGTCGCTCCAAATAAACTCCTCATCCTTCCGCGTAAGCTTCGTCATCGGCTCCGCTATCTTGGCAAAATCTTTCACGAACTTCTGGTAGTATCCTGCTAGACCCAGGAAACTATGAATCTCAGCTACTGACTTGGGAGGTGCCCATGCTTCCACAGCTTCAATCTTAGTGGGATCCACAGAAACCCCCTATCCAGTCACCACATGCCCCAAGAACTCCACTATGTCCAAGAAAAACTCACACTTCGAGAGTTTCTTGTACAGCTTCTCCTTCCGCAGAATCTTCAAAACATTCTGCAGGTGCTCCACATGCTCCCCCTCAGTCTTCGAATATATCAGAATGTCGTCAATGAAGACTACGACAAACTTGTCCAGATACTTGTGAAAAACTTTATTCATCAAGTTCATAAATACTGCTGGGGCATTGGTAAGTCCGAACGACACCACCAAGAACTCATACTGGCCATAGCGGGTATTAAAAGTTGTCTTCGAAATATCCTGCTCCCGAACGTTCATCTGATGATATCCCAACCGAAGGCCAATCCTGGAAAATACCCTCGCCCCACTCAGCTGATCAAACAGCTCATCAATCTACGGCAAAGGGTATTTGTTCTTGATGGTGATGTTATTGAGTGCACGGTAATCGATACACATCCTCACAGTCCCATCCTTCTTGGGCACAAAGAGTACCGGTGCTCCCCAGGGTAAAGCACTGGACCGAATAAAACCCTTGCCTTCCAACTCATCAATCTGGGCCTTCAACTCTGCAGCTTCCTTCGGGTTGATCTTGTAGCAATGTTGGGACTTCGACACTGATTCGGGCACTAGGTCGATGCTGAACTCCACATCTCGATATGGCGGCAATCCTAGCAACTCCTCGGGGAAGCCGTCGAGAAACTCTGCAATCAGCGATCTTCCTCGTAGTAACCATCTTGCAACAAAAGAAAACTTCGTGATTGATAAAGACCTAACCTACAAGTAAATGTAAATATTTAAATAATATCCATATATACCCGATGTACCCGATTTTCTATGTTGTGATTCAAGTTTCCCTAGTTTAAATCAAGTCCTCCAATAGTACATTAATACCTAGGTACTATTAGGACAGACCTGCATGCGCCACCACTAAAAATATGTCATGACCCGCTCTCGAATAGTCGGACACGAGTCGAACACGACCAGCCTTCGTCGTTAGACACGACAAAGTAAGCTGTACCAATCTAGGGAAAATCTAACCAGATAAACATGAACAAGTACAAATCACAGCATCTATAAGCGAATCCCAGAATCCGATACAAGTCTAAGAATTATTACATTTCCAGCAAATGAAAGTAAAGTCTAATAGTCTCAAAATACAAAGGAATATAGACTACTAATGGATAAAGTGCTAGGCTTCCTCAGCCTCTAAGTCCAGAGCAACTCCAGCTGGCTCTACTACATCTACAGGCTCTCGGCTATAATAGGTATCACACAAAGCCTCCATCTCACCTGCAACATATCCTAGTCAGGAGCAGAGCAAAGTACAGTTCTAGATAATGAACAAGAACATCATGATATGGAAAATAAGTACAGGAGAACATAAATATAAAATACAGGAAATGAACATGAAAGTACATGAATGAAAGTACAGGAAAGTAGATACGAACCTGAAGTACAGGACATGACAAGTGCCCAATATTTGAAATACAACTAGTCTATGTGACCGGCTAAGGTGAGTACAGGAACATGTATAGGAGTACATGAATATCTGTACGGCTTAGGACCCGCGTTCACGATACGAGGCCTAAGCTATCTACATGAATATTGTAACCAGGGTTTGGTCACATAACTAGTATATTTTCCCTCCCGACACAAGAATGCACGAGAACAGGAAAGTACGAGAGTACAGGATATCGTATCATGATGTGTCACAAGGAAGGTACAAGATATATAAATATACAATAACCATAGAACAGTACTTGCCTTGCTCCGGGAAAGTATGAGTAATCACTGAAGCCGGATGTCCTCCTGTTATAATTTGATACAAGTTGATTAATTTCTACAACTACTTTAGCTAACCTTAATTTAATTTATCATTAGTATTCCTTAAGAATTCTAAATCATAGATAAAACTCTATCTAAATTCTTATCCTATTTAATATAAGGTGAGAATCAAAAATAGAAATTTTAACCACTTAATCTATTATGAAAATTTGATAACAGTACTAAGCTAATATTTAAAATATTTATAAGAAATAGTTGGTCGTTTAGAAGTTATTTCCTAAGCAATATCTCTTAGCAATTAGATACAATATTTGGTAACGATACTACTCCATCTTCATGCTTAAAGCCCATCAGCCAAGACCTATCAATTCAAACATTCCAATTCAAGTTTAAACTATCCCGACCTTCCATACAGACAAACCACAGCTGTTGCTTATTCATAATATGGTTCAATTATGAATCAGCTCAGACATACTTATTTAAGCAAAAATGTATTAAACCCATAAGCTCAAAGGAGGTAGCTAAATCATATCTTATCAACTCTAAATTAAGGTAAAAATCTCACTGCATCCAACATGCAATATTGCAGAAACATATTATACGACTGGATTCAGCAAAATATGAATCAGTCAACAATAACTCAAAACTCAGAAACTATCCAATTCCCACCCCTACTTGTCCGAACCCAACAAGAATAGAGAAACTCCATCAGACACAATTTATACAAAATATAAATCAAAATAATTATCGACAACCAAATTGAAATCTAAATAAGAAAACATTTCCGATCCGTCACAGAGATCCAGCACTCGACCTGGTCTTCGAAACGCACCCAAACTTGCAATGATTCCACGCATATTGAACACGAATAACTAGGCATGCAAAATACTGGTCTGCAAGCAACTAATGAGACCACAGACACCAGTATAGCTTGGACACGGCGAGCTTGGTCATAACCCAAAGACACAGCTACGGCAACGTACACAAGGACAGACCCTGGCCAAAACCGTGCTTAAAAAAAGAAACAGAGATTAAGAAGTAATAAAAAGATAACATAATTACCTGAAAAATGGTAGGAGGCACGATCTATAGAATTCGACACTTCTTCATGTCCAGAGAATCGATCTCGACTTGAGCAACAGGGATCATACATAACAAAGGAAAAAGGAAATTTAGAAGATCGACGTTATCAAATTGAATCGAGAATCATTAAGTATCCCAAACCAAAATACTTACCAAAATTCTAGGATCAACAGATCAACAACAGAATATGATTGAAGTCTCGAATTATCAGAACTTTGCTCTCAACAACAATTATTCGAGAGATCAAACGAAAATCTCAGTGAACTTCAATAGAACAAATTGAGAAATTACCTCAACTATGCACTAGTAAAACAATCAAAGAAGAAAACGATCGTCGATCCACGAAATTTAGCTCTGACTGAACAAATAAGGAACCGATCAGAAAATAATTTCATAAATGTTTGGATCTAGAGTAAGTCCATTCGACTCAGGCTTACCTGAACTTGCTAGATTTTAGATGAACGACGAGCTCTCGGCCGTTCGGAGAAGGAAGCAAGATAGATCTAGAAATTTCTAAGTCAGGGGAATCAAATTGATCAATTCTCCAGGTTTGGAAAGATGAGTGAAATGAAACTCACCATTACTCGCCATCGATGCAGCTGTCGCAGTCGCTCACCGAGAGAAAAAGGATCGTCGGAGAAGGAAATAAATTCCCGATCGAGCGTCGCTTTCGTTGTCGTCGTCATCGTCTGTTCTCAGTCACCGGAGGAGCCGATTCCTGCCGCTGTCGTCACCATCTTACCGGCGTCGGAAAAAACTAGGATTAGAGCTCGGGGGATTTGGGGACAAAGTGCTCAGTGAGAGCACTGGAAAGAAATCGAGTGAGGAGAAAAATACATTCTCTCTCCTGCAAGTATAATATATAGGCAAGACAATTTTTCAAAAACACCCCCCCCCCCCCCGCTCCAGACAAAAATACAAAAGAGCCCCTTTCCTTTTCATATATTACACTGAGTACATAAATCAGTTATAAAGGAAAAGTAAGTAGTGGGCCACAAGTTTGTTTGTTACAACAAACTTTCAAATTCAAATTCCTGCTCCTAATTCCCTTCCCTCCAATTTATTTATAAACATATATACCTATAATAAAAATAAATGAAATATTATTATTAACAACTTTAAATTTCACTAAAAATGGAAAAGTGGAGTTACAACAAGCACCACAGATACCACAAACAAAGAATGGAGTGAATGTATTCTTTTTATTCAAAATTAGTTACATTCATAGGACTACATCTCCAACGATAATAAAAAAGGGAGGAAAGAGCTGAAGGAAAATCTACTACTCATCAGCGACACATAGTTTGGTGAGAATGTCTTCCAACTGTGCAGTTGAGCGCTCGATTTTCAGTCTGGCTCGGCGTTCAGCTTCATGGGTCAGCTTTTCAGCATCCTTAAGATGTGCATGAGCCTACCAATTGTCCTCTACCTTCTTCAGTGCACCCTCCAGAGCGGCAGAGGCTCGTGTGACCTCATCGGTCTCCTCGTAGATCCTTTCTCTCTCTCGATGGGTGGCTTGGAGCTCAGTCTCCAGAGAAGCCAGCTTGGCTTGGAGCTGGAGGATCTACTCGTTAGTTTCAGTCATAGTACGAACGGTGGTCTCCTCACGAGCTAGGCAAATCTCTCCCTTTCGGCTTAGCTTATCGTACTTAAGAGACAACTTATTGAGATCTTTCTCCAAGGTGGGCTTGGTCGTCTCCAGTATATCCTTTACTTTTTCTACGGCTGTTATGAGAAAGGCACACTCCTGTTCCACTACAGCAGGCACGTCGACCTGCCGTAATTGTTACAATTGGGTTAGCCGTCGATCAGCCTCTACCAGTTTATGCTCTAAAAGAGTAGCCATCCCTTCTCCACCCGGGAGCCTCTTCAGCAGTTTAATCTGACCGCAAGCACAATGACGAGCTACGGCGAATGACGTTCCTCTCTTCAAAGCAGCCTCTACCCCCCGTTTCAAATGGCGGTAAAAGCTCTCGACTATGTCCTTTGACGACTCGTCTAAGTTCTCCAAAGAGGACGGCGTCGAAGGGATAGCACCTAGGGAAGCTGAAGGCATCTAGGAAGGAGGCACAGCGGAGCTTGATGACCCTGTTAGAAGGAAAACAAACCTCGAGCGATGATATTTTCACGTAGCGACAATCTCCTCCTCTGCGGCGAAGAAGCTGAAAACTGGACAGAGTAGAAAGTTCAACTTCCAGGGAAGAGGCAGCTTCAATCGATCCCGCATCCACCAAAGAGGTTGAAGAAGCCATGACTTCTGTACTCAATATGGTGGAGGGCCCCTCGACTCGAGCTGGAAGAGGAGAAGGGACACTTCTTGCTTCTACCAGGTCAGCCCCTCGATCCTCTTCTATCCCTTCCACCGCGGCCACATCCACCATCAGTAGTGGAGAGGCAGGTCCTATAGGTCCAGAACAACCGATAATCAGCTTGACCCGAAGAAGATGGAGTTGAAGCAAAAAAATCTCCTCATTGGTAAGAATGTGACATAGCTTACCAGAGGTGGGGGCAAAGACTGGGGCTCAGTCAGAGTAGTCTCAGCTCCTCCCATCGCCTCCACATCCCCTATAAGGTCAGCAGCGGCGCTCGAACCATCCACGTCTACCTCCCCAGCCCATGTTGCTCCGAGCAGAGACATAATTATATCAGCAACAGTTTGTGAGGGCCCCGCAGCTCCAAAGTCAGATCCCAGAGAGGGAACCGTACGGGCAGCATCTGGTGATTGAAGGTTTGCTTCCTCTGATGCCTGCAAAGAAGAGCCTTCAGATAAAATTTTGAGAACAATATTGGGGCTTGTCGTGAACGAACTTACCCCCGTGTTGACTTCGGTGTCACTATCTATTTCCTTGACGGCAGGCCCACGGAACCTAGCTGCAACTCGCTTCTGGGAACGAGGCCTATCAATGACAGGGGGTTCAGGCCTGCTTCGTTTACGCGAAGGATTCGGTATAGGGGAAGGCACGCGCATCGCCAAAGGACTTACAGAGGGCTGGAGATCTTCAGAGTTATCTTCCTTCTCCTCCGTGCTGTCGGAGTCAGAATCGAAAGCTTTCCTCTTCCCCTTCCCCTTCCTCGTCCTCTTGTGGGATTCCCTCTGTCGCTCCTCCAATTTTGTACCAACAATAAAACTGGTACGTGGATCAAAGTTCGTTAGGGGGCGTTCACGGACACATGACGAAGGGCCGCCATATACGCGATATACCCTAAAGTCCCGACGTCATGCAGGATGAAGCTGGCCTGGGTGTGGGTTTTCGAATAATAGTTCCAGGCCCAAATACCATCCAAGATGCTCTTCTCTAAACCCAGGCAGGGATTAGGGTTATTCAAATACAATTGACTATACCCAAATTGCCGAGAGTACCGACTGGGTAAGTATGGCTCCAAGTATACAATGTTACGGTTACGATACACCAGATATGAGGGACGGATACTCTGCAACCAGTAAAACAGCTTTTCAGACAGGGCCTGGGGTGCAGCAGCGCTATCGAGGTGAACGCGTCCCATCTCTTCCTCAGTAAAAGACGGGACCGACACAAAAAAAGTATTTGTCCACCCGTACAAAAGTGGCTCGGCAGTCGGGAAAGATGGTATAATTCCAGGGCAAGTCGCGATAGTGATAGATGAAGGAATCGTCACTTGTCTCATTACCCTCCGGGCCAGGTCGTATCAGAGAGGGGCAATGCATCAGCAGCCACCCTATCAAATAATGGTACGATAACTCAATTATGTTGAAGGCTTTCGTAAATTCACGAGCGATAACTTTTGACATGAAAATACGAAGACCCCGATGAATGCTGCATACCATAGCTGGAAGCAGAGCCAACTTGCCTTCGAAGACCAGCTTCACCGCCGGAAGGATCAGGTTGCGGCTGATCCTCTCAATCGAACCAAAGCCCCCCGAGACGACATAAACCCTCAGCCATATCATCAGATACCCATCCAGGATGGCCTTAGCAGACAGAGGTTGGGTATCATGATAAAAATAGCTGAAAGTGTAGCTTAGACTCCCGAACCTGTCACCAGCAGCCCGATCCCTCTTAGTGCTTTGTATCTAAGCACCCACTTGTTCCTGAGACTGGGGACTCCTAACGGCAACCCAACCAGAGGTGCTAAGGTTAAAAAGATAATTGATCCAAGCCTTGGTATGAAGAAGATTTCCTTCTGAGTTTTCGTTCTTCTTCTTGGATATTTTTTGACAGGTGCATAGCACTTCTTGGTATACGATAAGGAATCCGAGGAACCGCCGCTCCAGTTCCTCAAACTCTTTGTTTGTCAGGATACACTCCTCATAAGCTTCATCTCTCCAGGGAAATTTGGACACATCATGCATCTCGTGAAGAGCAAGCCCCATCTCTCTCCCTGGAGTAAAGAAGGTCCCAGTCCGACAGTTATACATCTCGAGCAATGCTATAAACAACTTCGGGTTCATAAACAAGCCATAGCATGAGCCCCTAACGACGTAATAGAGGCCGATCCATCGTAGGGTATCCTCATACTCTGCCAAGATCCAAGAGGTCAGATTGACCCATGGAGGGAAACGGTGCAGCCAGTTCAATAACGACAATCTCCCTGCAGGGTATGACCCTTTGCGAGAAATCCGATTCAAAAAAGTGTCGGCCTCGGAGAATCGCATGTTGGGCTTCAGTTTGTTGATGAGACTGCCAGGAGCCAGCCCAAGGACAGAGTAGCTCATTGTCTTCCTTACTGCAATCACTGACCGCGTAGGATTATTAAAATGGATATGGCCTACGAAGACTCCGTGTTGATCCAGAGTTAGGAAACCCGACATCTTCCTCTCAAGAGGCACTATATTGAAACCTGATAGGGGAAGTGGCACTCCATTAGGGGTATGCGAATCGTTTCCCCCTGAAAATAGAAGTCCTAGCTCTCAGATATCTCTATAATGCTCGGGTCTAAAATAATTAGGGCATCCCCGAACAGAAATATAGGCTTCAGATGAATGCTATTCAGCTGCCTAGAGTTCATCATGCTAAGTAAGAAGAAGAAGGATTGGCTTCTGATCTCCCTCAATCTGTCTTCAGGTTGACTTCGGGTGATCTGAGTCGACACATCTTGGACTATATGTTCAAATCTAGCTTCCAAGGCAGACTGAGCATATCCTACCAGAACCTCCCCCGAAGGAGCCGTGGGCAAGGTTACTGCAAAGATCAAATAAAGAAGACATTCAGAAGAAAACAGAAGTGAATAGGCTTTTAAGCAATACACAGAAGCCTATGCGGCTCAGTTACGAAGGGAACATATGCGGCTCAAATTAAGTAACATATGCGGCCTAGGCAAGCAGAACATATGCAGCCCAGATATGGAAGGATTCATGCGGCTCGGTCATATGCAGCCCAGATACAGACATGGTGTAAGCCGTATGTACTCTGATACTTATGCGGCTCGGTCCATACGGCCCAGTCACACAGAGCATATGCGGCACATGCCCCCATGAAGGCCAACTGTGCACTAAAGACATTAAAACCATGGCACATCGGCGAAATATGGTCAGACCTGCGCATAAAACATGCGACATAGCTGTTTAAATTTGAGTGATCATTCTCCCGCCTTACCCTTAATCGGAGGATGGACGTCTGGATGGAAGGAGGGTGACTTCTCAGAAGCGGCCCCCTTTCCTTTGCCGGTGGCGCTAGTGGCTTTAGAAGCTTTGGAGGCCATGGCTAGTCGAAGAAGATGAAGAAAACACAGCAAAGAAAGAGAAATTCGAAAAAGAATAGAAGAAAGTCTCTCTATCACACAGCCTGTATTTATAGGCTAAAACAAATAGGCGCCACTTCGATTATCGTGCCATTAAAAGATAATGATAGCCTTTTTAGATTTTATCCTTAGTAACCGTCATCATTATCTCGAAAAGAGAGCCTAAATCTAAAAAGCAAGACAGAGTCTCTCTGCGGCTCAAAATTTCCCTGCAGACCGAGATCTCCCTGTGGCTCGAAACTTCCCTATGGCTTGACATTTTGTGCATGACTCCATGCTTCTTATTCAAAGTATTCCAAATTTGCAATCTGAAAACTTTGAAAGGGGTCTTGTAGAAGAATAGAAAAGATGGAGTTTATGCGGATCATCACTCCATGCGGCCAAGAGAAATCAAGCCACAGAGGGAAGACTCTCAAAGATCCACTGTGGCCAAGTGAAACTAAGCCGCAGAAGGAGTGCTCCTGGAGACCCCATGCGGTAAAAAAAAACTCGACCCGCAGAAGTAAGGCTTTCGAAGACCCCCTGCTGCTAAATGGATTCAAGCCGCATAGGGAAGGCTCTCGAAGATCCCATACAGCCAAGTAAAACCAAGCCGCAGAAGCAAGGCTCTCGAGGATCCCATGTGACAAAGTAGAACCAAGCCGCAGAAGTAAGGCTCTCGAAGATCTCATGCGACCAATCGGAGCCAAGCCGCAAAAGAAAGGTTCCTAAAGCCACTATGCGACCAAGACGGCTCAGGCTCTACTTTGTGGGAGAGGACACATGACAATTTGACCAAGTCCCAACTATCCAGATTTATAACAAAGAAATCTCAACAACCCTACCAGCTGACAGCCCAAGATCGAGTCTTTTGTGTGCTGTTATAGACACATGGCCACGTGGTTCTCTATGCAGCCCAAAATCTGCTTTAGGCAGGGATCACTATAAATAGCAGGGTATCACACCCATGCTAAAGGTTGGCAATCAAAGGCTGGCAAATTTTTTTAAGAGCAAAGACTGTGTCTGATAGTCCAAGGAGTAAGGCAGAGTTGCTACACTTTCCCGAGACTCCATCGTCACCCTCCAGAATCAAAATTAAACAATTGTACTTAGATTGCTTCCTAGGATTTCTTTCTAGGCTTTCTTTTGTACAAGCGAGTTTGCAATCAAGTTCAATTCATCTGTAATTCTTGTTCTTGATATTTTAATGGCAAATACTCACTAAGTGTGACTTTTGCCTAAACAATGTCTTATTTCTGGGCCATATCATTTCTGGTGAAGGACTTTCAATTGATCCAGAGAAGATAGAGAGAATATACAAGAAAATGTAGCAGTAAATAGAGAGAATATACAAGAAATCATGAAATGTACATGTGAGTATCATGGCAAGGTAAGCTGTAAATCTAGAGCTAGAACAAGGCAAGTAAAACTGATCATGGCATGTACAAGAATCAAGAGTCATCTATCTAAGTGTGTGAGTACTAGTTTCAACATGTGGCCGGCTTGGGTCTGCACAAGGTCTACTGGCCTGGTTAATCATACATGGGGTGTATGATTAACACTCACAAGATCTACAAGAATAACAAGGTAGATAATGACCACACATCTACACTAATACTCCCCGTCCCCAACTAGTATAGTGGATCCAACCATGGCACATTATGACACGCTGTAGGGTGTGAAAAATTATGACACGCTGACATAAGACTCAGCCAAAGTCATACGCTCAAGGCCATACGCTCAGTCAAAGCTATACGCTCAAGTCCATACGCTCAGCCAAGGCCATACGCTCATCTAAAGACCGTATGCTCAGTGAATATTTTAATATTTCTTGAGATGACAGCACAGCATATATTTAATGAAGGATGAATCTGACACTTCGTCTTTCGTGCAAAGACAGCTGCCCTATGAAGATTAGCCGTCGTATAGGTTTTCGAGAATTGATTTTGTCTCTTACGAGGACAGCTCAGCAGTCATCTTAAATGCACAGCCATCATTACTGTCATTTCTGACAGTCTGTCAGCCATCATATCTGCAGCACAACGCTCAAGAGATATTTGTCAGTATTAGAAGATATGGCGTATTTGAGAAGATTGAAGACAGCCACGTGTCTACTCTCTTAATGCATACGGCTCCCTGCCCAAGTGAGCGTATGGACTCTATACGACTCCTTGCCCAACCAAGTGAGCGTATGGACTCCATACGACTCCTTGTCAACCAAGTGAGCGTATGGACTTCATACGACTCCTTAACAACCAAGTGAGCGTATGGACTTTATACGATTCCTTGCCAGCCAAGTGAGCGTATGGACTTCATACGACTCCTTGCCAACCAAGTGAGCGTATGGACTTCATACGATTCCATGCCAATCAAATGAGTGTATGAATTCCATATGACTCCTTATCAATGAAGTGAGCGTATCAGCTTTATATAGCTCTATATTGTTCAAGTCAGTGTATGCAAGACATGTGCCTTCAAAAGCTAGCGTATGATTCTTCTTCAACAAAGATAGCGTATCACAGCAAATGCATCCAGGATGACTTTCAACGTACAGTCAACACACGTTCTCACGTGTCCTGTACTCAGTTACCCACTTATTCAAAAGTTATGCAACGTGGCATCCATGCCACCAATTTCTCTTAGATATATTCCACTACTCTCAACCGTACTCTAGGGTGTCTCCACCAGAATTTGCCACGCGTCCCTGCAGTTATACACACGTCAAGTAACTGACTGAGCGTATGCTTCAGAACAGTTATCCAGAACTCTATAAAAGAGAGTTTCTTCATCGTCGTCAGACACTACGGACAATTCAGAAAGAACAGAGAGATTGCCCAGTTGCTGTCCAAGTTCTTCGAAGTTCGAGTTTTCTTCATCGCATCGTCCAAGGGATAAAGTAATCGTCTTCTAGATTAGATTCCTATAGTTGTAATTTTCTCAGAAACACAATAAATAAAGTAAATTTATTTATGGAAAACACACGCGATTCTCCGAGAGGGTAGCTAGCCTTCGCAGGAAATCGTGTCTATATAATGCACAAGGAACAAGAAAGACTTGCACAAGATATACCAAGGAAAGCGAGAAATAACATCTCATGACGGGATCCAAAGAAATACCAATCCGTGTGAACAATGTGTCAAGAGAACAAGGGTATCTACACTAAATACAAGAAACATAAAAGATATCATAAAACAGAATTATTATCAGAGAATGTACTCGCCTGAGATCTGGTGGAATATGTCAACTGAGTCCAAGAACAGTGTCTCGAGGACCTATAGATGGAATACTATATCAATATAAGGGTTTGGAAGTAAAATCAAGTCATACTAAGTCAAACTAGGTCAAGACAAGTCAAACTAGGTCAATCTAAGTCAAGGGTTGACTTACAGTTGACTTTTGGTCAACTGGTCAATCCTAGGTCAACTATAGGTCAAACTTGAATAACAATTGACTTTGGGTCAACTGGTCAATTTTAGGCTACGGTTGACTTTCGATTGACCTTTAGTCAAAATAGTCAACTGTGGTCAACCAAGGTCAAAACTAGTCTAACCTAGGTCAAATTGTCACGACCCGCGCCCGCTATAAGGGCACGTGTACGTAACAACGCCCAGCCCTTACAGTAAAAACGGCATGGAACGCTGTAGGTCTCTACTCTAACACG
Source organism: Iris pallida (assembly GCA_029216955.1). Taxonomy (NCBI): domain Eukaryota; kingdom Viridiplantae; phylum Streptophyta; class Magnoliopsida; order Asparagales; family Iridaceae; genus Iris; species Iris pallida. The sequence goes on from JANAVB010032565.1 coordinate 20,974, forward strand.
GTTTATATATAATATCAAAACCTGTCGAGAATATGGTCAACTCCGAACGGAGGACAAGCAATGATAATATATGAGTGCTCAATCACAACTCTAAGATAATAAAGTAAAGACTGAAAAATAAAGACAACATGACGATAAAATATAACCTGTCAAGTCCAAACACAAATAATATACAAATCTAAGTCCAAGTCTCTATACAATCCAAAATATAATATAATAACATAAGTAGCAAGCTGGAGACAAGGTCCAGTCCAAAATGTATAGTCTAACTAAACTAAGCTAGAGGCTCGTCGGACGGAGCTAAGCCCTGCTGAACCAAGGTCTCCAAGTCTACGCCCACTACGTCAACCGGACCGTAGTAGGTAGGACAATCCTCCTCGCCATAATCTGTAAAATTTTGTCAACATATCCAATCAGGATAGAACGAGCACAAATCTCAAATAACAGTTCTAGTTAGACGATATTGAAAATGTAGCAGTAAATAGAGAGAATATACGAGGTAAATAATGTGTACATGAATCATGGTAAGGCATGTCAAGACTGTAACTGAATGTAAGAACAGGAAAACAGTATAAATCATGTACAAAAATCTGGAACTATATCTATGTGAGTTTAGTATTAGTTTCAACATGTGATCGGCTTAGAACTTGATACAATGTTTGGCCTGGCTAATCATACGTGAGTGTATGATTAACACTATACAATGATGATACTATATAATGTTGTGGGGTATTGATCACATATCTACGCTAACACCCCCATCCCTGACCAATATAGTGGATCCAGTCATGACACGTCATGATACGTATTCTCTGAGGAGGTCGCGAGCCTACGCAGGAATCGTATCTATACAATGAACAATAAACAATGAAGACTTGCCCAGTGTATACCATATATAAGAGGAACAACATCTTATGACGGGATCCAGACAAATATCAATCCGTGTGAACAATATGTCAAGAGAACAAGGATAATCTACACTAAATACTAGAAAGAAAGACGATATCATAAAACAGAAATATTATCAGAGAATGTACTCGCCTGTGATGTGATGGAATAAGCGACTGAGTCCAAGAACTGTGCCTCGAGGACCTATAGATGGAATACTGTATCAATATAATGGTTTGGGAGTGAAATTAAGTCATACTGAGTCAAAATAGGTCAAGACACGTCAAACTAAGTCAATCTAGGTCAAACAAGGTCAAACTAGATTGTACAGGGTCAATCTAAGTCATATTAGGCCTAACAAAGTCATACTAGGTCAATGTAAGTCAAACGGAATTAAACTAGGTCGATTTAAGTCAACGGTTGACTTACAGTTAACTTTTGGTCAACCGGTCAACTCTGGTCAACCCTTGTCAACTCGTAGTCCACTCTAGGTCAAACTAGGTCAATGGTTGACTCACAGTTGATTTTTGGTCAACTGGTTAACTCTGGTCAAGTATTAGACAATTCTAGGCAAGGCGTTGACTCGTAGTTGACTTTTGGTGAAAAAGTCAACTTCGGGTCAACGGGGTCAAAACCAGCCTAAACATACCCTTCCTAACCTTTACCTACCAAGACAACCCATATCTAGGCCAATCTTGCAAACCAAAACCCATATCTTAGTTTTATCCAATTACCTTAACTCTTATCCTATTACCTTACCAAGGTAAATCCATTACCGTAGCCTCTAACCAATACCTCAACCTACTTTACCCTCACTCTACGTATCCTCCACTACTCTACCAAGGCAAACTAGCCCTTACCCTTGTATCTCGATACCGTACCATGGTATCTTGATACCTTACTTGCTAATAAGGTAAAATATTCAATTACCTTAAGGTAAAGGGTAAATCTTAAGATACCGTATTGGTATCCAAAGATACCACTCTAACTCAACTCTATCTAACATCCTAACCAAAAATACCACTTGGTATCCTAATACCAAGTCTCTAACACCATTATATCTAACTTTTAGGATTCTACATCTATTACCTTACTAACATCCAAACATACTAACATATACATAACATATATATATCTAGTATCTTCCCTCCTAAAACATACATCTAACCACTACCTAAACTAACCAAAACACACACACAAACACACTAGAAACACCCTCATACACACACCATACATACATACATGTATGAAGTCAAGGGAGAAGGGGTCATGGCTGCAAAAAGCAGCCAAGAAGCTGCTGCAAATAGCAGCCAAAAAGCTGCTGCTGCTGCTGAAATTCAGCAGCTACTGGCTGCTTGCAGTCCCTATATTGGGGCTGTTGTGGCCCTGTTTTGGGGGGAGGGGTGGCTGTTGTTGTGCCCCCCTTCTTCCCCCTTAACACCACTCTCTACTCACCACAAAACCCCCTCTAAAACACCATCAAACCCACTCAACAAACCACTCTATTCCCCTCTTCTATCTATCTATGCTTCATCCATTCATTCAAACATCCATTCCAACATTCATTCATTCACTAACTCATCTTCTCGTTCATATATTCATTCACCATTCATTTGAATCCATTCAATCATTCACATATCCAACATATCTTCATTCATATTCATACATCCATTCAATTCATCCATTGAATTTAATTCATCTCATATTCAATCATTCCAATTCATTTGAATCCATCTATTCCACTCTCTCAACACACAAGCAAACACACCTACACACCCTCACTACTAACACATAAAAAATCAAATCTCCATCTCTCTTCATCTCATCTCCACCAACATGCACGCTCTCATCTCATCTCCCAACACACACTAACACACTCCCCATATAAATATACACACATACATATACACATACGCATATACATATACTCCTAAACGACCCAAAACCTTATCCGAATACCCAATCTTGTAAATTTACCCTCTAGGGCCTAGACACGTGCCCCACACAAGAAATCTAACTCGCGTACGCAAGCGAAAACGAGAAACGAGGCCCGAATGGCCAAATGGCCATTTTGGCGACTTCGGGGTGTCCGATTCGCGATACAGCGTGATACGGATACCAAACCTATCCAGATTCGATCCAAACTCTACCCACGAGTTCTAAATAATGATTAGAACCTATTCTAAATACTAGCTTGCCGATTCTAGTGTCGGTGCAAAAAGTCACCCGTGTGTTGGAACCCGAAAACCCCGAAAAAGCCTATTTTTGTGATTTCTCTCAAAACAATCCTACGTATCCAAATATGGACACGTACCTAGCCTCATATCACCCAAACTAATCTAATTAGGTCTAATTAGGTTAGGGGTAACACCCAAATATGTCAATTTAGGATTTTCTCCAAAATTGGCACTAAACGTAGCCTGAAAGTCCCGAATTGAGTCCAATGAGTTCCAAACCTCTTCTAATGGGTTGTCCTATGCCTCGGGTATCCTCTAATATGTAGATAACATTAATTAGGAGTAATTACAAGAGTTAGAGTTAGGTTTTACCTCTTGGGAGTTGGAATCCCAAGAAAAAGCCCCAAAATTGGTTCTTTTTAGGTCAAGAGCCAAATCTAAGCTTCCAACCCCTCCATGCTAGGTTATACTTAGATAAAAATCACAAATAAGAGATAAACAAGGGTTAGCACCAAGATTAGGGAGAGATCTAGAGTATGGAAGAGAATTAGAAGAGAATTGACTTACTTTTGAGCCTGAAATCCAAAGGGGAAGGAAATGGATCCTTGTAGAATGAGAGAAAGGAAGAGAGAGAGAATTTTTCTTGCAATGAGAACAATGGAGGGATGTTGCTGCTGTGGCCGGCCATGTAGGGGGGGCTTGGGGCATTTGGCAAATGTCCAAAATGCCCTCCAAACCTCCTCTAGGTCAAAATTGACTTAAACAATTTTTCGGGGTCGGAAAAACCAAGTTAAAATCTGCAAATTGACCGATTAAGCAAGTCACGGGAAAATTGTCTAAAGGTATCAGACTAATTTGTGGGATTTTATGGGCCATATCTAACTTAAGTTTGGGTCCCGATCAAAGTCTAAGCTACCCCGGGTCCCCGATACAAGTCGGAATGAGCTGAAATTCGAACCCGACTCTAAAAATCCCCAAATAACAATATAATTAAATAAAAATTTATAAAATTCCTAAAAATGCAAAAATGACCATTTTACCCTAAAATTTGAAAATAGGCAGTTACAAGTCTACCCCCCTTAGAATAATTTTGTCCTCGAAATTCAAAACGATCGTACTCTTCTCTAGGTCAAGCACCCAACAATCAAGGTCTACTAAATTTTATCCTAAGTTATATAACATGTAATCCAGGAAATCAGAACACATGCATGGTTTTAAATCTCTACAGTATCATGTTATTGCAGTCTTCATTGAGATTTTCTATTTATTCTAGCATGATCATCACATATGCAAACTAAAGGTACTAAGAAAGCAATCATCAATCAATGGACGGAAAGAACTGGTAAAAAGAAAGATCAAGACCCTACCTCCTAGTCCAATGCCTGCAGGATCCTCAACTATCATTGCAAAAGCCCTGCCCTGGCGGGGTATATCCCGCTGCTGGTGGGGGGCGTGATGTGGTGCCATAGATGGCCTACCCTGTGCTCCCTGAGCTGCATGACGATGGTTCGAAGGACAACCCCTCGCCTGATGTCCCTCGGTGCCACAGTATAGGCACACACCCAAACGTCTCCTGCAAACCTCCCAGAGATGTCCAGACCTCTTGCAGTAGTGGCAAGTAGGTGCCTGCTGCATCGGTCCCTGCTGCTGCTGCCCGGGCACCTGCTGAATTGGTGCCCTAATCGGAGCATGAATCTGTTACGGGCGTTGCAGAATAGAATGATGCTGGAGTTGAGGACGCATAGCAGCCCCCGCGCTGCTAGTAGTCCCCGAAAATAGATCACGGTCCCTCTTGGGCTTCAGGCCCCACTCCCGCTTTACCTTACGGGCCTCTGCATAGATCTGGGTATAAGTCTCATAAAAGGAGGGAATGAGGATCTTGATGTCCCAGATCAGCCCCTCTCTGAAACGGCTCGTCCTGATCTCCGGGTCTCGAACCATGTACTCCGCGTATCGGCTCAGACGGCCGAACTCCGCAGCGTACTCCTCCACAGATAAACTGCCCTGCTGTAGATCCTGGAACTGCCGCACCAGGTCGATCTTGTCCGTGGGGGAAAAGAACTTCTCCTTGAAGAGGAGCTTGAACTCTGCCCAAGTATGGCCCTCTCCAGCTAGGGCTGGCTCGTTCCTGAACTAGGTGCGTACAATGTCTAGCAACTGCAAACCTACCGCCTCGACCTTCAGGTCGTCTGCGAGGCGGGAGGCCCTCATCTGCCGTTCGATATCCTCGAGCCAATCATCGGCATAGACCACACCCTCGGTCCCGCTAAAGTCACGGGGCCCGAGCTTCTTAAAGTCCTGGATATCTCCGTACCTCGTACGCATCCCATGATGCGGAGCCCTTTGCTCCACGGTTGCAAGGGCCAACTGATGGGCATCCTCCATGCCCTGACGCATCGCGTCTATCTGCCTCTGCTGAGCCTCGGCCTGGGCTCTCTGAGTCTCCAGCATCTGCTGGAGGAAAGTAAGCATCTGCCCAATATCTGTAGGCAGAGGAGGTGGAGGTAGAAGTATGTCTGCAACTAGCGGAGGAATCCGCTGCGCATGAAGAGGAAGAGTGCCCGTATCAACCACTGGTACTGCGGCCAGAAAAGTTGTAGCAACACTAGGGTCAGTCCTTGTAACTGGTGGAGGAGCGCCCCTAAGAGCTGCTGCCGACACCGACTGCAGCAGGAGTGTCCGGATCAGGTCCGCGAGTCATAACAGACCTCTCCACGTCCGCGGACTCAGGATGCTGGGACCTGGTCTGCACCATCCTGAAGACAGATTGAAAGAAGATATCAATATGGCACAAGAAGGATTATATCAAAGGAGGACAGCTAGAGAACAGTAAATCAATATCAAAGACGGTAAGCAAGATAAGCAAGGAAAGATCCCACTGTGATTGAGTACTCTTAGCCTATAGCCTATCCTAGATACGTACCGCAGGCTCGTAATAGCACTCTAAGTCGAGCGCCACTACGACATCGCACTAATTGCGACTTCTGGACCTGCGTGGGCCACCACTAAAACGTGTCACGACCCGCGCCCGCTATAAGGGCACGTGTACGTAACAACGCCCAGCCCTCACCGTAAAAACGGCGTGGAACGTTGTAGGTTTTCTACTCTAACATAGTTTATATATAATATCAAAACCTATCGAGAATATGGTCAACTCCGAACATAGGACAAGCAATGATAATATATAAGTGCTCAATCACAACTCTAAGATGATAAAGTAAAAACTGAAAAATAAAGACAACATGACGATAAAATATAACCTGTCAAGTCCAAACACAAATAATATACAAGTCTAAGTCCAAGTCTCTATACAATCCAAAATATAATATAATAACATAAGTAGCAAGCTGGAGACAAGGTCCAGTCCAAAATGTCTAGTCTAACTAAACTAAGCTAGAGGCTCGTCGGACGGAGCTAAGCCCTGCTGAACCAAGGTCTCTAAGTCTACGCCCACTACGTCAACCGGACCGTAGTAGGTAGGATAATCCTCCTCGCCATAATCTGTAAAATTTTGTCAACATATCCAGTCAGGATAGAACGAGCACAAATCTCAAATAACAGTTCTAGTTAGACAATATTGAAAATGTAGCAGTAAATAGAGAGAATATACGAGGTAAATAATGTGTACATGAATCATGGTAAGGCATGTCAAGACTGTAACTGAATGTAAGAACAGGAAAACAGTATAAATCATGTACAAAAATCTGGAACTATATCTATGTGAGTTTAGTATTAGTTTCAACATGTGATCGGCTTAGAACTTGATACAATGTTTGGCCTGGCTAATCATACGTGAGTGTATGATTAACACTATACAATGATGATACAATATAATACTGTGGGGTATTGATCACATATCTATGCTAACACCCCCATCCCTGACCAATATAGTGGATCCAGTCATGACACATCATGATACATATTCTCTGAGGAGGTCGCGAGCCTACGCAGGAATCGTATCTATACAATGAACAATAAACAATGAAGACTTGCCCAGTGTATACCATATATAAGAGGAATAACATCTTATGACGGGATCCAGACAAATATCAATCCGTGTGAACAATGTGTCAAGAGAACAAGGATAATCTATACTAAATACTAGAAACAAAGACGATATCATAAACAGAAATATTATCAGAGAATGTACTCACCTGTGATATGATGGATAAGTCGACTGAGTCCAAAGAACAGTGCCTCGAGGACCTATAGATGGATTATTGTATCAATATAATGGTTTGGGAGTGAAATTAAGTCATACTGAGTCAAAATAGGTCAAGACACATCAAACTAAGTCAATCTAGGTCAAACAAGGTCAAACTAGATTGTACAGGGTCAATCTAAGTCATATTAGGCCTAACAAAGTCATACTAGGTCAATGCAAGTCAAACGGAATTAAACTAGGTCGATTTAAGTCAACGGTTGACTTACAGTTGATTTTTGGTCAACCGGTCAACTCTGGTCAACCCTTGACAACTCATAGTCCACTCTAGGTCAAACTAGGTCAATGGTTGACTCGTAGTTGATTTTTGGTCAACTGGTTAACTCTGGTCAAGTTTTAGACAATTCTAGGCAAGGCGTTGACTCGTAGTTGACTTTTGGTAAAAAAGTCAACTTCGAGTCAACGGGGTCAAAACTAGCCTAAACATACCCTTCCTAACCTTTACCTACCAAGACAACCATATCTAGGCCAATCTTGCAAACCAAAACCCATATCTTAGTTTTATCCAATTACCTTAACTCTTACCCTATTACCTTACCAAGGTAAATCCATTACCATAGCCTCTAACCAATACCTCAACCTACTTTACCCTCACTCTACGTATCCTCCACTACTCTACCAAGGCAAACTAGCCCTTACCCTTGTATCTCGATACCGTACCATGGTATCTTGATACCTTACTTGCTAATAAGGTAAAATATTCAATTACCTTAAGGTAAAGGGTAAATCTTAAGATACCGTATTGGTATCCAAAGATACCACTCTAACTAACTCAACTCTATCTAACATCCTAACCAAAAATACCACTTGGTATCCTAATACCAAGTCTCTAACACCATTATATCTAACTTTTAGGATTCTACATCTATTACCTACTAACATCCAAACATACTAACATAATATAACATATATATATCTAGTATCTTCCCTCCTAAAACATACATCTAACCACTACCTAAACTAACCAAAACACACACAAACACACTAGAAACACCCTCATACACACACCATACATACATACATGTATGAAGTCAAGGGAGAAGGGTCATGGCTTCAAAAGCAGCCAAGAAGCTGCTGCAAACAGTAGCCAAAAAGCTGCTGCTGCTGCTGAAATTCAGCAGCTAATGGCTGCTTTGCAGTCCCTATATTGGGGCTGTTGTGGCCCTGTTTTGGGGGGAGGGGTGGCTGTTGTTGTGCCCCCCCTTCCCCTCAACACCGCTCTCTACTCACCACAAAACCCCCTCTAAAACACCATCAAACCCACTCAACAAACCACTCTATTCCCCTCTTCTATCTATCTATCCTTCATCCATTCATTCAAACATCCATTCCGACATTCATTTATTCACTAACTCATCTTCTCGTTCATATATTCATTCACCATTCATTTGAATCCATTCAATCATTCATATCCAACATATCTTCATTCATATTCATACATCCATTCAATTCATCCATTGAATTCAATTCATCTCATATTCAATCATTCCAATTCATTTGAATCCATCTATTCCACTCTCTCACACACAAGCAAACACACTACACACCCTCACTACTAACACACATACAAAATCAAATCTCCATCTCTCTTCATCTCATCTCCACCAACACACAAACTCTCATCTCATCTCCCAACACACTAACATACTCCCCATAAAATATACACACATACATATACCATACACATATACATATACTCCTAAACGACCCAAAACCTTATCTGAATACCCAATCTTGTAAATTTACCCTCTAGAGCCTAGACACGTACCCCACACAAGAAATCTAACTCGCTCACGCGAGCGAAAACGAGAAACGAGGCCCGAATGGCCAAATGGCCATTTTGGCGACTTCGGGGTGTCCGATTCGCGATGCAGCGTGATACGGACACCAAACCTATCCAGATTCGATCCAAACTCTACCCACGAGTTCTAAATAATGATTAGAACCTATTCTAAATACTAGCTTGCCAATTCTAGTGTCGGTGCAAAAAGTCACCCGTGTGTTGGAACCCGAAAACCCCGAAAAATCCTATTTTTGTGATTTCTCTCAAAACGACCCTACGTATCCAAATATGGACACGTACCTAGCCTCATCTCACCCAAACTAATCTAATTAGGTCTAATTAGGTTAGGGGTAACACCCAAACATGTCAATTTAGGATTTTCTCCAAAATTGGCACTAAACGTAGCCCGAAAGTCCCGAATTGAGTCCAATGAGTTCCAAACCTCTTCTAATGGGTTGTCCTACGCCTCGGGTATCCTCTAATATGAAAATAACATTAATTAGGAGTAATTACAAGAGTTAGAGTTAGGTTTTACCTCTTGGGAGTTGGAATCCCAAGGAAAAGTCCCAAAATTGGTTCTTTTTAGGTCAAGAGCCAAATCTAAGCTTCCAACCCCTCCATGCTAGGTTATACTTAGATAAAAATCACAAATAAGAGATAAAAAGGGTTAGCACCAAGATTATGGAGAGATCTAGAGTATGGAAGAGAATTAGAAGAGAATTGCCTTACTTTTGAGCCTAAAATCCAAAGGGGAAGGAAATGGATCCTTGTAGAATGAGAGAAAGGAAGAGAGAGAGAATTTTCTTGCAATGAGAACAATGGAGGGATGTTGCTGCTGTGGCCGGCCATGTAGGGGGGGCTTGGGGCATTTGGCAAATGTCCAAAATGCCCTCCAAGCCTCCTCTAGGTCAAAATTGACTTAAATAATTTTTCGGGGTCGGGAAAAACCAAGTTAAATCTGCAAATTGACAGATTAAGTCACGAGAAAATTGTCTAAAGGTACCAGACTAATTTGTGGGATTTTAGGGCCATATCTAACTTAAGTTTGGGTCCCGATCAGAGTCTAAGCTACCCCGGGTCCCCGATACAAGTCGAAATGAGCTAAAATTCGAACCCGACTCTAAAAATCCCCAAATAACAATATAATTAAATAAAATTTCTAAAATTCCTAAAAATGCAAAAATGACCATTTTACCCTAAATTTTGAAAACAGGCAGTTACACAAATATTGACTCTACTTCGACGTTCAGTCAAGTAGTCAACCATGGTCAAACGGGGTCAAAGCTAGTCTCTATAAACATCTACAGGATCAAAACATTCAATTTCAGTGGTGGTGAAATCACTGGAATCGAAGGATCTCAAAATACCACAAAAGAAGAAAGATTATAATAATATGGTAAAAACCTACAGATGTTTGTCGGATGGTGAAACAACCATTACCACGTGTCCAGAATGGTCGAAATAGCTAGAATAGCCTGCTCATAAGTCCAATTTGGATACAGGGGCAAAAAAGGTAATTTTGAGTCAAAAGGGTGTCCGTGTCGGACCCGCTTTGCACCAAAAAATGTGCCGAAGTAAAAGTGCACTAAACCTAACAAATTATATGTTCATGAATCCAAAATGATGATACGAACCCAAAGTATATCCAGAATTGGATTCCGTTGACCCGATCTCAAATTGGTCCGTTGACCAGGACATTGAAATTTTGATTTGCACAGAAAAGCGTGTCGGAGTCAATGTCCTCAAAACTTAACAAATTATATATCAACGAGTCCAAAATAACGATACGAACTCAACGGTATGTCCAGAATTGGATTTCGATGAGCCGATCTCAAAATGACCCATGATCCGGATATTGGTATCCGACTTGCACCGAAATGCGTGCCGGAACCAATGTCCACTAAAACCTAGCAAATTATATGTCAACGAGTCCAGAATGACGATACGAACTCAACATTATATCCGGAATTGGATTCCGATGAGCCAGCATCAAAAAGTCCCGTTGACCTGGACTGTGGGGCCCACTTTGCACCGAAATGCGTACCAGGGCCCACGTCCTCTAAACTAAGCAAACTTTCTATGGAAACATGCCAGAAAGATGCCATAAGTCTACTGGTGGTGTCAGAAATGAATTCGGAGTCCCGGGTTCAAAAATAAAATTTTATAACTTGGAAATTATGAATTCGGACGGCCAACTTTGGCGTCGAATTCAACCAACCAAACGTGCTCACAATGAAACGAAACTTGAGGGAAAGGAAGAGGGTTATACCAGCTTCGCATAAGAACCAGTAGCACGCCAGACGGAGCTGCGATGGAGGAGATACGAACCGACGAAGTTGGCTCCGCAAAACTGTCCAAAAATAACATAATTTAAACGGTCAACTGGTGGCCGGTTTTGATGTATCAAACCATAAAATTAACGGACGAAAATTGAGGGGAGTGAAGACGGATATACTGAGATTGTGACAGAATGAAGAAATCGCCGATCCAACGGTCGGATTCCTCAGAAAATGCGTACGAAGTTGCTGTTCCGGACGGAATTCTGTGTTTCGTTCCCGCGCGCGTCACGGCGGGATCTCGTGCAAAACGCACGGATCGGGTATGTAGCACGGGGAAGGAGACGCTGCCCAGGGGGGTTCATCGGAGCTGTGCACGGCTAGGGGGGTCGTCGGCGGCGGCGACAGCCGCGGCGGCGCGTGGCCAACGGCGCGCGGCTGCTGCGCCTGCCATTGCATGCTGCTGCTGCTGTGCAGCGCATGGATGCGCGGCGGCGGCGTTGGCTTCCCGACGGGTGGTGGTCACGACGGAGATGGTGTGGTAGAGGTGGTGGTGAGAGTGGTGGTGGTGGTTTGGGTGATGGTGGTGGTGATGTGGTTGATAAATAAATAAATAAGGGGAGGAGAAGGAGGAAAGAAAGAAATTTGGGGGGGTTGAGCTCTTCTGTACGGGTGAGAGGGTGGGGTTGTGTACTGAGAGAGAGAGTGAGTTATAGGGGGGTGTGATAATAATGGGAGAGAGAGAGCGCTTTATGAGTGTGTGTGGGTGTGTGTGTATTACTAAAAGAGAGAGAGATATTTAGGAGAGTGGGGGTGAGTGGTGTTCGGCCACATGGGGGTGTGATGTGATGTAAAAAGGGGGGTGAGGTGTATGTGAGTAAGTGTGGAGTAATTTAAGGAGAGAAATATTTGTATATGTATATACTATATATACATATTAGAGAGAGATTTGTAGAGAGATATTTAAAAAATAGGGAAAAGTGGGAATTTATGGGGGGTGTTTGGGTAGTCACGAGAGGACAACATGGAGCTTGGGTTCGGGTTCGGTCGAGCGGGTCGGGTCGAAATCGGACATGGTGCAATATTTGAATTAAAATAGGTATTTATGATCATGGGTAAGTAAGTAGTATGTAGGGACTCAAATAAATGGGACACAAGTGTCATGCGGGTAGCAGGCTTCGTGTGGGCCATGTCCATATTTGGGGTCGACTAGGTTGGGTCGATGTCGGGTCCCGAAATTAAGTTGGAAGTCAGGTCACAAATTACGGTAGATAATTAATTGGCCTAAATTGACCCAAAAGTTGTACGAAGCAAATGAAGCACAAGATGGGTGTCTGAGTGGGACACAAAGGTCATGGGCGAAGAGTGTCTCGAGTAGATCATGCATGACAAGTTGGTTTCGAGAAAATGACTAGTCTAGTGCTCCTAAATTAACAGTCACGGTAACGTGCTTATGAGGGTCAAGAAAAAGAGTGGGAAATCAATTAAAAATTAAATGGTCTAAATTGACCCGAACTTATGCGAAGCAAAAAGAGTACAAGGGAACAGGTTCGAGTGGGACACGATATATCAACATAAAGATAATCTTGTCTACTACAAACTTCAAGAAGAAAGTTTCCAAAGACGGGCATCCCTGATGCTCTAGAAATCCAAGTCACGGTAAAGAGCATTAAATCAAATAATAATTAAATCAAAATGAATTATTGATAACAATTCATTTGAAATCAAAAATAAATCCCGGAAATTCAGGGGGCTTACATCCTACCCACCTTATAAAAATTCGTCCTCAAAATTAAAAACATCCAATAGGTCAAGCTAAAACATACAACTGCTATGGCTACAGTACCCAATCTGCTACCTAGTGATCATCAATGTTGTTTCTCTCTACAGGTATTTTGGTTCAGGTTCATCAAGCTCCTTCCATAAAAACTATGTCTATTTACCCCCTAAGAATCTTCATATCAACAAGAACCTTTACGTATATTCTAAAATATAGGTCATCCTCGAGATATATATATCAGTAATACTTGGCCATCAACCAAAATTCCAATCTCAATAGCAATTTGTTTGTTTCCTTATCCCATCATAAGTATCTTATCCTATTGATCACAAGCTTCTTGAAATAATACATTCAGAACCTATTCTTGGCATTGAGCCTTCTCTCTTTTTACTCAAGAACTCCTGAATATAAATCCTCAAATTCAAATTTTAATTCATTTACTGATTTATTTATTACCTATGTACATATGTCCTGTTTTGTTCCTGCTATCTTCCGATCATGCACGCAATGTTTTTTTCTTCTATTTTATTGCATAAATCGATCTATCCTCCAATCATAAGTAAATGGTTTGTAGATAACTAATAATCACTTAGTCATCAAAGTCTTACAATGTTCAACCCTCGAATCTAAGCACAAGATTCTAGTCCTAAATCCGTAGTCCAAAATATAATATTTCATTACTCCTTCTAGATACCTTAAAATCAATCTATACTATCAAACTATCATTCTTAATGGTTTCTAAGTCCACTATAGTCAGTCACTTATATCTGTCCTACAAGCTTAACCCAATGAATCCCTAAAAAAATATACTAATCACAACCACACATTAACATATTATAGTTACACTACATAATCTGTTAACAAGGTTTGGCTATTTCAGTCATCAATTAAATAGAAGAAAACAAAGGCCTAAGACTGGGTCGAGCAATCCATATCAATATTCAGACAAGGTAAGGGTCAAGCAAGACAGAAAATATTGTTGAAATATTTCCAAGAATAGTACGAGGCCAAACGAGATGCATAGGACGTAGTCGAAGTAAAACTCAAGAACCATATACCTCCGTAATTATGTCACATGAAGTTACTATCGCGCTAGTGTGCATCTGGCTGCGATTAACTTCCTTGTTCCATAATACGACGGATGGCTGCAGTGCACAGCTGCCACACCAGATAATATAGGTTCCTGAACTTAACTTGGCCAAATCCATGAAATATTTCCAAATAATTTTTGCAAAATAACAGAGAAGATGTTAGTCAAAATTCTTAGGGAGTGGTCCAAGTAGAATTCGAAAAACATATTTAACCATGATGCCGTTATCCGAAGTCATGCCTCGCCAGTATTTCTGGATGCAAACTCCTGATTTCGTAATACAAGGATAAATTACTTTTCGAACTTTCCTTGTATCAATCCATGAGGCACTCTCAACAATTACCGGAAAGGACAAGAAGAATTATCCAAAGAGGCTAGCGAAGAAGAGTTTAGTCAATCATACGAAAGATGGAACACAAAAAATATTTTCAAGAAAATCCTAGTTAGGCTGTAGATAGACAGAGTTAACCAAGACGGAGAGAATGATGATAAGAATTTGTTCTTGTTCATCCGGTCATAACGAAGTGATCTGATTTAAGATACAGTCTGATAACCATACACGTCTTCCTGAAATTATGTTGTCAGAATTCTCGCCACGCCAGTAAGCATAGCTGCAATAAACGATAGAGTCCATAACTAAGGTATACACCATAAATCATGTCATCTATAATTCTTGCCATGCCAACCGGTATGGCTGCAAGAAAATCCAAATTCCATAACTAGGATAGTGTAACCAACATCAGGCTCCACGTCCCTGTCGTGCTAGCTAGTATGACTGCGATAAATTCTAAACTCCATAAATAAAGTAGACATTTATCGTTCTCATCGAATATGTTTATCAGAATATCTTAACTCAATTCATAAAAACTGATCTTAGATACAAAGTTAAATTCAACAACGAACGAATCATCAAGATTCAAAATTCAACGACGAATCAAGGATAAGTAATAAAAACTAGCGAACAGATTTCGAGACAGGATTTAGGAAAAGTTCTCAGGAGAAGTTCCAAAGGTACTATCTAGGTCAAGATTGAAAGTTCTGGAATATAATCTAAAATAATCTCAACCTTGATATAAGATTGGCAAATCATACCCTCTGGGATCCACAACTCATCCCAAGAAAGAATAAAGTTTGATACGGACAATTTTAAAAATCAAGATGAATAGAAACAAGTGAAAAAGATTTGAAAAGCTTTCGAAATAAGATTTCCAGGGGTCATCCTGAAATCTACCAAGAGTTCCTAATATGTGACTGAGTACTAAAATCTATCATAACCTAGAACATATATCCTAATAGCAGGCTCGTAGCAGCGCTCTAAGTCAAGCATTATTACGAAATCGCACTAGTTGCGACTCTGACCTGCTTGGGCCACCACAAAAATGTGTCACGATCCGCACCCGGATATACGGGTACGAATACGTGGGCCACGCCCAGCCTACGCCACAGTATCGACGGTAGAGCGCTGTCAAGTACCCTATACTAACTACAACATCTAAAGATCCATAACTAGAAATGTACTCATGTCACATCACGAAAACTAAGGAAGATAAGACAAGAAATAATAACAACATCACTAAATAACGAATACAAGGATCATAAGATAGGAAAATAAAGAAGGAACAACAAGACTAACTAAGGATAACTACCAGGCAACTCATATAGAAGAATAGTGAGATCCACCTCGGTTAGCAACATCATGAAGTCCAATACTGAGGGCACAACTACTTTTAAAATTTTGTCAACATATCCAGTCAGGATGGAACGAGCACAAATCTCAAATAACAGTTCTAATTAGACGATATTGAAAATGTAGCAGTAAATAGAGAATATACAAGAAATTATAAAATGTACATATGAGTATCATGGCAAGGTAAGCTGTAAATCTAGAGCTAGAACAAGGCAAGTAAAACTGATCATGGCATGTACAAGAATCAGAATCATCTATCTAAGTGTGTGAGTACTAGTTTCAACATGTGGCCGGCTTGGGTCTGCACAAGGTCTACTGGCCTGGTTAATCATACGTGGGGTGTATGATTAACACTCACAAGATCTACAAGAATAACAAGGGATAATGACCA
>JANAVB010032566.1:0-15401 GCA_029216955.1 Iris pallida
ACCGGTGTTGCTTGTGCCAAAGAAGGACGGGACGGTGCGCATGTGTATGGACTACCGGTCCCTGAATAACAAGATGATCAAGAAGAAATACCTGCTACCAAGAATTGACGTATATTCGATCAACTGAGCGGTGCACGGGTGTTCTCGAAGATCGACTTGAGGTCGGGGTACCACCAAGTGAAAGTGAAGAAGGAGGATATACCGAAGACAGCCTTCCAGACCAAGTACGGCCAGTACAAATTTATGGTGATAACGTTTGGGTTGACCAATGCCCCGGCAGTCTTCATGAATTTGATGAACAAGGTATTCCATCCATACCTTGATAAGTTCGTGGTGGTCTTCATCGACGATATTTTATTTATTCAAAATTGTCAAAAGAATACGAAGAGCACCTGAGGATCGTGCTGGAGACCCTAAGGAAGAAGAAACTATACGGAAAGCTTTCAAAGTGCGAGTTTTTTCTTGACAAGGTGGAATTCCTCGGTTATGTAGTGACAGGAGGCGGTATATCCGTTGATCCAAAGAAGATTGCTTCTATTGAGTCATGGATAACTCCGACTTCTGTGGCTAAGATTCGATTCTTCTTGGGATTGGCGGGGTGCTACAGGAAGTTCGTGCAGGATTTTTGCTCGGATCGCGGAGCCGATGACTAGGCCCACTCAGAAGGACGTGGAGTTCGTATGGACAGAGGACTGCCAGGCTGCGTTCGATGAGCTGAAGAAGAGGCTAACGACAGCTCCCATATTGAAGTTGCCATCAGGTTCCGACGGTTTTTCTATCTATAGCGATGCGTCAGGAAAGGGCTTGGGGTGTGTTTTAGAGAAGAACAAGAAGGTGATAGCATATGCGTCCAGGCAGCTGCGACCACATGAGAAGAATTACCCCACCCACGACTTAAAGTTGGCAGTAGTTATATTCGCCCTGAAGTTGTAGAAACACTACTTGTACAGAGAGCGTGTGGAAATATTCACTGACCACAAAGCTTGAAGTACGTTTTCACGCAGAAGGAGCTGAATATGAGGCAACGCAGATGGATAGAATTGATGAAGGATTTTGACATCTCGTTGCAGTACCATCTCGGGAAGGCAAACGTAGTTGCGGACGCCTTGAGTCGGTATCCAGTGGCTATGTTCTTGATGAGAGACCGACACTTGTTAGCAGACTTGGAGAGCTTAGGCATTGAGGTCGTCATTTTCGAAGTCGAGATACAAATGATGGGCATGCAGATTTAGTCTAGATTGATGGACAGTATACGAGAGGCACAACACCAGGATGAGCAGCTAAGGAGTATTATCGCACAGGCACGGGCTGGTTTACTAGAGGACTTCACCATTGCAGAGGATGGCTCGTTGAGGCATGGGACAAGATTATGTGTACCTAGTGGAGAGCTGCGAGAAGAGGTCTTACAGGAGGCATACCGTTCTCAGTGTTTCTTACATCCTGGAGCCAACAAGATGTACAAGGATATGAGAGCCCACGTCTGGTGGTACGGCATGAAACGTGAGGTGGTGTGCTTCATTTCTAGATGCCTTGTATGCCAGCAGGTCAAAGCCGAGAGGCAGAGACCAGGGGGTTTTCTGCAGCCATTGCCGATCCCCGAGTGGAAGTGGGAACATATCACTATGGATTTTGTTTCTGGTCTTCCACGTTCGCCAGGCGAGAAGGATGTGATTTGGGTCATCATTGACAGGTTGACCAAATCGGCCCACTTTATACCATTTAAAGTGGAACTATCCATGGAGAGATTGGCAGAGTTGTATGTGAAGCAGATCGTCAGGTTACATGGCATCCCAGTGAGTGTCATCTTCGATCGTGACAGTAGGTTCATGTCCCACTTTTGGAGGAGTCTGCAGGCTAGCTTGGGCACATCGCTCAAGTTCAGTACGGCCTATCATCCACAGACAGATGGACAGTCACAGTGGACCATTCAGATGCTGGAGGATATGCTGCAGACGTGTGTACTAGATTTTGGCGGCTCGTGGGAGGATCACCTTTACCTTATGGAATTCTCCTACAACAACAGCCACCAAGCTAGTATCGAGATGTCTCCTTTTGAGGCTCTGTACGGGCGGATATGTCGTACATCACTATCTTGGGACGACGTTGGTGAGAGAGCACAATTGGGGCCCGAGATGATCGTAGATGCTGCGGAGAAGGTGAAGTTGATTAGGGAGCAACTTCGCATGGCTCAGGACAGGCAGAAGCACTGGGCCGACAGTCACCGGAGACCATTAGAGTTTGAGGTATAGTTTTTTAGTTGTAATTGTTAATCATAATAGGAATAGGTCATGACCTTTTGCTTAAATCTAGGTGGACGATATGGTGTTCTTGAAGATATCACCGATACGTGGTACGATACGTTTCGGAGGAGGCAAAAAGCTCAGTCTGAGATATATCGGTCTGTTTCACATTCTCGAGAAGATCGGAGAGGTGGCATACCGTTTGGCACTACCACCCGTATTAGAGGGAGTGCACAACGTATTCCACGTGTCCCAGTTGAGACGATACGTGGCGGACCCCAGTCACGTGCTAGACCACTCGAAGATTGAGGTGGGACCGAGCCTTAGCTACCAGGAGCAGCCCGTGGAGATCTTGGATCGTCAAGAGAAAGTGCTGCGCAACCAGACCATTCCATTGGTACGTATCGCGTTGAGGCAACATTCTTTGGGCGAATCCACTTGGGAGAGGAAAGACGAGATACGAGAGCGCTATCCTTACCTTTTCGAGGCTTGAGGTATAAATTCCTACTCTTGTGTCTATCTTTAATTTCGAGGACGAAATTATTTTAAGGAGGGTAGATTTGTGAGCCCTGACCTAAAATTCCCATTTTATATTATTAAATATTGATGAATTATTAATTAATACATATATTTGTTTTAGTAACCAATGTATATATATGTAATAGACATATTAATTAATTCTTAGTGAATAAAGAGGAAAACATGGGGGTTTTCGTAGTTATCTCAACTGTGAGGGACTGGGATGCAAAATGACAGATTTAAATCCTAGATTCAAACGGCCAGGGATCGAGTAGAGACTCAACTATCCCCTCCCCTGTTTCAAAAAGATAAGTTCAAACCAATTTCAAACTAGATTCTTCCAATCTTCACGGGGACAACATCGATCTAAACCCTAGTGTTTATGTATATATAGGAAGGCAAGTAGCCGACCCCAAACACTAAAGCTCCTGCATCCCTGAGTTCGAGTAGCCGACTGCTAGGAAAGAACTTGCGACTTGCCAACCACAGGTACTTCATTGTCCCTCAAATTTATTATGTGATTTTATATTATTAATAAGAGATTGATCCTGCTAAATAGTAGCCTAGGTGTTTGTAGTAAATCCTGAAAGGAAGACAAGGCCAGGTATTAGTAGGCCAAACGAGTACTGAGTAGTTGATAACAATAACAGGTACATTAGAGGGTCAATATCAAGAATTGGCAAGGTTTAGCAGGAGAGATCCTGTAGCATGCTACTATATAACCTATGGATTAAAGAGGGTACCTTCGATTAGAGGCAAGCAAAGGTATGTGCACCTGTATGGAAATATGAGGTTTTGGTTGTGTATGTATTTAGAGACCCCTACATGTCTAGCCCATTGGCCTAAGTACTCTATAGCAACAATGGTAGTTAAGATCAATCACATGCTAGTTGTCATAAATCATAGCATGGTACACTGAGATCAATGGATTGTATGAGAAGATAAGAATATAAGAACCTATACAAGAGGAGGGGACATCAACCTTACTGCTGTAGGCAGGGTAATATGGTACAGTAGTAGCTAACCCATCTTGATATGTCTTACACCTTTATATGTGCAGTTTGGAGTATCAACTTCTTTTCACCCAGTATCCCTACAGGTCCAAATCCTAAATTAGATTTTCCATGTCTTCATTTGAACTGACCTGCACTTAGGATTAAACCATTAGTCATATAAGCCCAATCATATATACCAGCTAACCTATATGAGGAACCCTGGGCATTGAATCTGTCCTACATTCACACACAGCTCATACCTTCACATTCAACCCTTGTATAGATTCTATATTGCTCAGACTAATTTAAAGATATTTCTGATCATTCAACTACTTTCTTCTTAGAATAGATTACTCGATTACCCTTTTCCTATCTTAGCTAAACCTTAATTTCATATGTAAAGAGAACATATCACCTACTACTAATGCAGCCCATACAAAACCATACACCCTCCTTGCTGTTGCCCTGTAGAGATACACACTCTCATGTATCTGACAGCAATAGATCTACAAATACTTTAATGCACTACATCACCCCTCTTTGCATAGCCTACCTATATGATGGTTTGCACAGGCCTGTGTAGAAATGTACTAGACTGTATAAACATAGGCACAGGACAGGGGTGCAGTGAAAATAAGTTGAAGTACACCTGATCACCAGGGAACACCATACAGATAGATATCAGTGTACAAGTGTATGTAAGCACAGCCAGTAGCGACTGATATCAATTGATAGTATGGTTTCCCAGTAAAATAGAGTGTACCATAAAGAATGGATCACATGGGATTGGATGTGTGTGTAGCACCAAGGCAGGACAGCAAAGGGATGGTACATACAGGAGAGGGAGGTCAGTGTAGGGCCTACCTACAGGGAAGGTCTTGGTTATAGTACACAGGTAGGTGTCAGGCAACCTTAATGATAGGACTAGAGAATATTAGATTGGGAGAGGGTCTCCAGTGTGTGTGGATAAATGTTCAGTCCACCTAAGCCTAATTGTTTCAAACCCTGTATACTCAAGTGTTCAGACAAAATTACTTTGCATTTCCATATTATGCCTTCCACATACTGCATTACCATTGCATCTGCCCTTACTGACCTGTCCATCATGATATTATGCATTGCATTCACTTAGTCACTGCATACACCTAGGTTCAATACCTCTGAGATAATTCAGGATTCATGACAAACTGGTTCAGACCTAGGCATCTGTTTGCAAGATCAATATAGACTGGACAGGCCACCCAACTCCATAGATGAAGTGCATCCTGGTATACCCAAAGTCTTATGTACTAATTATCTGAGCCATGAACTCACCCCAGTATGGGCTACTGGAAATAAGTACAGGGATTGGAAGGTAGTTATGTGGGTATTTGAGTACTTACATGTAGGGTAAATATTCAAATAGGTTGAAGTATAACCAGGGACAAAGACTGTATAGGGTTAAGTCAGTTCCCTGCAGTTAGGCATCAACATATGGTCAGTAACAGCTTGGGATGAGCACAGGTTTTACTAGAGCATCAAGGCAGGATACATAAACTTAGCTAGGGAAAGATGACTGAACAGAGGTTGGGTATCAGTGGTGTGCATAGCCTGCATATAGGGGGTCTAGTGCCAGGCCTGGGAGGTATGTCCATCATACATTACAAATTCCCTTGCTCAGTTTGATTATTATTTTATCCCTCTAGCCCTTAGGACTTGAACCACATCCGTTATTAGTTCAATCCTTTATACTGAATGGAAGGGGTGCCCATATGAACCAGCATAGGAAACTCAGGGAACCCATTTACTTGAGCCCTTGTGCTTTCAGTCATGTGGACTCTCTGGTTACACATATGCCAGTCATTGAGTATGTATATGAAGAACTGGGTAAGAGGATAGTATGTGTACCATGCCTTTAACCCTCGAAGTCCACCCACCTGTTATTCAGTCACAACACCTCAAGTCAACCTTGGTATAATTCACTTTGCCCCCTTATAGTAGGTTCAATCCATTGTCCTGAAATATCAGCCCCGAAATGGACTCCCTCTAGGCTTCATAACAATAGGTAAAGAAGAGCCATTCCTGTAGGAATGGTGGTATTTCAGGGCCACATGTAATAGGCCATGGTAAAAGGGTCGACCTTATAAGAGCTAGGGTACAGATTGTATCATGAACCCTATACTATAGTGTCAGGCACAAAAGGTCTAGTATCCAAGGAGGAATGACACTTTAGGCAAGTACAACCTTAATCCAATATGTAATTAGATGATATTATCTTACCCACCCCTGGTGCAATGCTACATCTCATGACCCATTAGACAAATAGACACACACTTGACTCTTTATGACAACAAGATATTAGAATAGCCTCAGCTTGTCTTTGTGTCAGACCTAGATAGCAACAGTAGGACAAGTATCCCTATATAATAATACTAGACATGAGGCTTAGGGTTAGCACCAGTATAATAAACTCCAGATCATTAAGGTTACTAAGTGTAAGGGTAGTGCATAATAGTTAAATAGACTCATTGATTGATTTTATCTGTTGATTAGAAATTGATTTATAATAAAGGTGTGTTGGATTTTGACTCAGCACTTTATTCGTACCACCAACTCAGGACTACAGGCAAGTGCACTCTCTGTTTGCTTCCAATTCTTATAGTCTTGTTCAGTACATATTATACATATGCCCTTGCTTGATGACACGATGGACACACGAGATAGTATCATGGACCCCATTTATCATGTTCTTGTGTTATGTTATCATTGTGCTTCGTGACTTGTCTGGGCCTATGTATACTGGTCGGGACGAGAAAATATCTTAGTAGACGTGTCAACTTTCTATTTTATCCCAATATGTCTAATCTTGACTGATAGCAGCTATACACGACACATGCAGGGTGCCGTATTTACCCCTTAGCCGTTCACATGTCGAAAAGAATATTTTAACACACTTAGATAGTTGTCTTTATTATTTCTTACATTTCACCATTTGACATGTCACTATGCTATTACATTCTTTCAAGTGACATATTACATCCTGTGATTTATGCTTTCATTCTAGATATACTCTATCATAGCTTACCTTCTAGTTTGTTTCCACATATGCTATATCCATGCACTGTCAAATCTATTATGATGCGGATAGATTTTCAGTTTATGTGCTTGTTCCATTCCTGACTGGATAATCAATATTTTTAGGTGACGAGTTAGAGGATTTCTATATTAGGTATTATGAGCATACTGCAGATCCTGATTTTGGTGCACAGGGTGAACTGGAGGCTGCCTACGTAGAGTTACCTGCTGCAGACGATTTTTAGGAGATTTATGTAGTATTCTCATATACTGGATTAGTTCGAGATTGTAGTTTGTTATTTCTATTTTGTGACTCATGAGTTGGTTGAGACTGTTCTTTAGTACATTCATCTTTGGAGACTATGTCACTTTATACTTTTGATCTAATTGGAGTTGTCAGACTCATTTATCCTTCTCTCCAAACTGTGACATTTTATATGATTCATTGTTTTAGAACTATTCTGTGTTGTGGTTAAATTGTGCAATTACATATAAATGTGTGGTTGCTTTATAAATTTGGAGATGACTAGACAGCATACTACCGTCGACTCTGCTGCATAGACTGGACGTACCCACGTCTCCTGCCCAAGTACTGGGTGCGGGTCGTGATAGATACCTATTAAATGAACTGACTATGTTATTGACACCAGGATATGAACGCAACACTTTAATCATGTCCACTAGATCTGTATAACTGTTGCGTAGATATCAGATGCTGCCTATTTTCTTCTAAGTAATGAAGTGAATGCTAAATGCCTCTGTGAAATGAATGAAATGATAATTGTTCCTCGTGAAAGGAATGCTATGAGAATTGTCGCAATGAATTGATGCAATAAGAAATGATGAGGCTTGGGATCGCCGAGATCACCAAGTGGAAAGGATAATAAAGATGAAATGATGTGTTGATGCCTTACTCACTTCTAATATTCTTACCATGCATTTATGTACACGATCGAGTCGAGTATGCATTCGCATGGTCATGAAAAACTTGTATACAAGGTATTGTTCTCTCGAACGGTCCCGAGACGTTGGGGGACCGATTCAGCTTAGGAGGAAATGTTATCGTGCTTTGGTGGCACGAGGTATTGGAACATTCTTTCGGGCTCACAACCCGTAAATGGACACATCGCATACCCTTCGAAGTCCTTTATGGCAACGTCCCAAAAGGTGCACTAACATCAGTGGTCATATTGTAAGGATGCACACTAATGAATATTTTGTGCAAGCATCTAACAAGTATTTGATACAGGTACGAGGGAGTCGGCTATCGATAAGAAATTACTTAATATGATTTGTTTATTATACATGTTAATTCAATTTGACCACTTAACATGTTAAATACAGTATGTGAAGATTGACTTGCCATGAATAGTGCCATAACATGCCTAACATGATAACACCAAATATGCTACAATGTTGCCTTGCTATAAAACTGCTCAAACATGACATACATGCTAAATAACGTCTTTCGATGAATACTGCTATAACATGCTTAGCCGTTAACTCAAATGCATGCTTAAATGATGCCTTTATATGAATATTGTGAGAACAAATTTACATGCTTCCCAATAAATACTGCACATAAACTCTAAACTGATGCTAGGCCCCAAATAGATAGATTACTCATAAATGTTTTCTCGGATGACTACTTAGTATTGGTTTAGGTGAGTAGGCTGGTTCTGCTCGCTAGTACATAGATGATGTACTGACCCACGTTGTGGACATTTTTAGGTACTCGTGCTTGGAGAGTTCTGTACACGAAGATTGGCTTAATCGGTTCCGCGGTATTGAAGATTTGCTGGACATACAGAAGCTTTCATTGCAAAAGATGATGTCTTCTGTTTATAAAGGACATAATGTATAGAGCATTGTAATCTGTTGTACTAGTGAGTTGTAAGCCAAGTAGGCATATCCAGTTGTAATCTAATGTATCAAGTATCCAATATAAGCCTAACTGGCATATGTTCGGTTGGCTATCAATGTAAAGTGAGATGTGTTGTAAACCTTGCACTCTACTGCAAGCCCTATACTCTATTTCAATTATCAATAAAGAGAATACATTTATATATCTCTCTGTGACTTCAAGTTATCTGCTTATTTCCATGCTATCAATCAATAGGGTATTCTTTTGATAGAAAGATATGTCCCCATTATCTTTAATTTGTCTGCTTGTGCCGCTGCGATGTATTCTATTTGAAAATTTTCAATCATGTACCGTTTTTGCCTTGTACAAGTGTAATACTAGACTTGTACGGCATTACGCCTAAGCTAGGACAATCGATTTCCAGAGATAAATACGAGGACGAATGACTATGCAGAATCGGGACGTGACAAATTGGTATTAGAACGCGGCTTTAATTCCTTGGACTCTTTTATTCGCTTCAAATCAAATTTGCATTTGCGATTAACCAAAGTTTTTTCGTGTTTACTCAACGTTGCTTCCGTGATTAAATCAAGGATTGCTTTCGTGATAATCCTGTTGTTATATCTGTAATCATTTCGAGTTGGATCATGTCTAAAAGTTTGTTGACCATCTTGGCTGTTATTGGATGTCCCATGCAATAAGTCTAAATATTTTGTGATACCTGAATGTTTGATTGTTGTTGGTTTGGACACTAAAGACCCAACAATGACTCGATACCGTAGTACGGTAATGGTGAATGATCTTTGAAATACAAAAATAGAAAAATGTGGCCATGTATGGTAACATGTTGAGAATTGCATGTGATGTTTGAAAGATTTGTGAATAAAACAATTGATGTTTGAGTTCAACATAATTGATGAGATGACTCATGTGTGGTGGCCTTGAAATTTTGAGACCCTGAGATGCTGGCTTTGTGTTACAATCAATCCAGATTATGATTGTCCGAAATCGACTTGAGTTCTGTATGGTTTATGGAATGGCTTCATTTTTGAATGGTATATAGCCTCTATCACTTCAGAATGAGATGTATCGTGACCCTTTCATAGGATAGCAATGAGTCTACTTGCGGGCATTGGGTAGTGTTGAGACTTAGCTAGGAGTCATGCCTCATTTTAGGTGACTCGAGTGTCCCTTGTAGGTTATGTTATGCTGGGTAGCGAGAATTATTGGAAAAGTGTAACGATGCCTCAATCGGTTAGAAATTGTACAGTCGGGTGATGACTCAGACTCCTCAGATGAAATAGATCTGGTAAGAGAATGTTGTGTCATGGAATATCCAACGATAGTTGTGATTGGTTGGATTCAAGTCCCGTATGGCTATTACAAGTTGGTTGCTAACCTAAAAGTTTTAAAAATATTGTCGGTGACTCGGATGGCTGTGGGAAATTTGTGATGACCCGAAGGTACGATAGATGCTAAACCATCTTGACCACCAAAGGATAGAATCAGTAACGTATGGGCTTGTGCTTGATGGGATGGGTAGTCGTTGCATACGTGCATGTATGCTAAGGGATTGAATTATATCACAAATGTAACAAGTAGTGACTTTCAAAAGTGTGTTGCATAGAAATGTATAATTGATACATGAATTATCGAATTTGATCAGGAATGGAATGAATTACTTGACCCTTGTGGTATGAGATTTTATGAATGTTCGTATGAGATTTGATGGATAGGAAAAAGAATGGAATTGAGAATCATAAAACGTGTTGGATAGTGTCCATAGATGGTACGATAGTATAGAATGTCGGTTGGGATATAGATTGCTGGCTTATGACTTAGCGATATGACTTTTTCATACAGACCGAATAAGATAATTTTATAGTTTGTTGATACTATTGGAATTGTTGACCCTTGAATAGTTAGCCTCGGTATATAGACCCATCTAGATACGAAAGGTATTGGAATAGAAATCGAATCATTGAAAAATTTACTTGATGGATTATTAGATTGTTGGGAATCGTATCTATGATTAGGATTTGGACTATAATGTTACTAGATCGACCTTAGTCAATTGTTGGGTAAGTCTAGAATGAGCCTCTGTGAGAATTAGTTCCTTCAGGGTTACCATAAATAGACTTGATCCTGGTGACCGTGGGTTGCATAACCAATTATCGGCGTGGTTGGCAATGGCGATGAGTCGTTCAGATTGTGTTTATATCCATAGATTTGGGTAGAGTTGTTTGGAACTGTCGGTTGGTTGTTGGCCTAAGATTAAGAACTAAGTATGTTCCCTAGTAGCCGTCCACTCTAGGAGAGTCACCTGAATGATTAGGTTTAGCTGTCTGTATAGCTGGCCTTAGAGACTTGATTGAATAATAAAGTGACCATTTATAACTCATAGGATGACATTTTGGCATTGAACAATGTTGGCCCATTTTTGATGGTTACACCCGATTTTGATAATCGACAATGACTTAAGTCAATGCACAAAATATACGAAATGCTGCTAAACATTTCAGGTCAAATGAAATCAATATCAAAAAGTGTACTACTACACCAGCAAGCATGCAAATCATCATTCTGAAGATCATTCTCATTGGAATCAGTCCGAGTCATTTTATAATTTATTATGTATTTTATCTTATTGAGTCTAGGATATAAATTATAAGATCGACTGAACTCTACTGGCTTAGGTTAATCACAGTCCACTCTCCTATACAGCCTACCCATCCACAGCCCACTTACCAAACATACCATTCACTTTTATGCAACAAAATTTGACAAATATTTTATATTTAAACTGAGACAGAACTCAGGCCGAGTTCGGTCCGAGTTCGGTCAGTTTGAATTCAAATATTTGTTGCCTCCAAATCTGCATGCAACGTTCGTTTGCGAAATCTTTGCATCAGAACTCCACCCGAATTCTGTCCGAGTTCGGTCCTAGAAAACACCCATAAATAGAAGAGAATTTCTCATTCCAAATCACTCATCAATTTATCATTTATTCTTTCTATTCATTCCTAAAGTGTTTTCAACTTTCTAAAAGCTTTCATATTCCACCTATACATCTCTTAGCCAAAAGCCAGTAATATCTATTTGGTCTAGAGTCTTTTGGTTCTCAGAGGTGTAAAGAGGTCGTTCAAAGTTCAGAAACCATCTCTATTTTCGGAGCCGGTCGTACGCTCGTCGCCAAACACGGTGTTGTAAAGTCGGTCATACACTTGTCACCAAGTACAGTGTTGTAAGAGACTGCAAGCTCTCAATTAGCTTGTGCCATAGTGGATTAACATCGACTCGAGACTGGATTAGTTCTCTCAGAGGAAAATCGGTATACATCGCTTTGTCGCTGAGTTTGATCTTTTTATCTCTTGCTACATTTATTTACTGTCTTTTTATTCACTGCCATAGTTATCTGCTTTTATTTTTTAATTGGTGATTTATTCCGCTGCACTCGCACTCACTCTATTCACCCTCCCTCTAAAGGTGCTCAACGGTCCTATAATTGGTATCATAGCAGGTTATATTTATATATAACAACCTCAGAGAGTATATATGGCAGCCGTGAAATCAATATTCAACGGTGAAGGGCAATCCACAAATAGACTCCAACTATTTGATGGAACAAACTATACTTACTGGAAAACACGTATGACATTCTTCTTAAAGTCTATTGACTTTGATCTTTGGCCTATAGTAGTTGATGGTTATAAGAAACCGGCACCTACAGTAGTTTATGGCATGCTTATAGACAAGCCTCATGACAAATATACAGAGGCTGAAAAAGCAAAGGCTAGTCTAGATGCTCGTGCCATCAACGCACTATTCTATACAATTGACAAAACGGAGTTCAACAGAGTTTTAACCTGTAAGGCATCTCATGAGATTTGGAAACTTCTTGAGGTAACTCATGATGGTACTTCCCAAGTGAAGGAATCCAAAATCAGCAGACTAACACAGGAATATGAATCTTTTAAAATAAAACCTGGTGAGTCAATTACACAGATGTTCATCATTTCCTTGATATTACTAATCCTTTGCAATCTCTTGGTAAGGATTACAGTAATTATGAGAAGGTCAGAAAAGTGCTACGGGCTCTAACCAAGAACTGGAACCCAAAAGTAACAGCAATTATTGAAGAAAACGATCTCACCACCATGATACTGGAAACACTTATGGGCAAGCTGATGACCTATGAGCTGGACTTACAAGAGTTTGAAGAAGCCACCCCAAAGGAAAAATCTATCGCCTTTAAAGCTCAACCCAGAAAGTCAACATGCAATGATTCTGATGAAGAATCATCAAGTGGTGATGAACAAGCCCTGCCAGTGAAGAACTTCAGAAAATTCCTAAAGTTTGAGTGTCATGCCCAGTGTCGAAACACGGAGACAGACTAGGCCAGCTACTCCATATGAGGTATATAAATGTCATACGGCGATCGTGGCTGTCAAAAGACAAGGGGGTGCATGCTACAATCAAGGTATGGTCTCACAGAGCATCTAGGTCTCAATCAATCAAACAAGAAACAGTAAATAATGATCATATAAGATAAAGCAGTAAGGCATCCCCGACGCATCATCAAAATGATCATGGAGATCTAGCTTTATAAGTTAGCTAGCCCAGAGAGTCATAGGTACATAATTGTATTCAGCTGTAGTCTGATTTAATTACAAATTATGCAAAGATAATATATCCAGATTAGCCGACTAAACAGGTGCCGGTGGCAATGCTAGAACATAAGTAAAGATACTAGAGTGGTGGAGAAGAAACCCACTCGAATCCCCCGCTAGCCATGCTCCTAGTATGCACCATTGACGTTGGGGAGGAAGTTTGGATCCTCAGGCGCTGCTACGAGATCTGGCCAAACAAAACCAGCGGGGTCAGCCCGAATAGCAAGTACCACAAGTAAGCACAAAAGAGTGAGATAAAACCCAAGCACAAAATAATAATACTAGTAAAATAAAAGCCTCCGGTCGTAACCTCAGTCCACGGCCCGTCCTAGCACGATAGCCCAATCCAACAACCAAACAAGAACATGGGTTGGACCACGCACCATGACAGTCCATGTCCCTCGGCTACTAACGAAAGTTACAAGGCACAGTTAAGTCATTTTTCAAGCGGCCATTCATTCATGCGACTTCCTATATTGGCGGAATTATCCTCGCGATACTGATTAAAAGGAATCCTCAGATCGTGTCAACCCAGCAGGGCTAGCCAAACCATAAGACATATAGCATATTGATTATGCACCGGTCCCCCGGAGGGCTACCGCGCTAAAACATATAACACATAGCTCGTAGGAGTCGGATATAGCCATCCGCTGTAGGCGAGTGAAACCATATCCATGTCGGTCAACCCGACACGTCAGGACTGGGCCTGGGGGGCTAGTATGGTACGATCTCGGGATTCTTCCTACCCAATGCATCTACTAAGTTAGTTGCCTATTTAATCCCTAGGTTATCCTCGGAGTTCACATGTCGTGGTCACATGCTCACTCCCCTAGATGTCGTACATTGTACGAGTACCCTAAGAAGGAATCCGTACTGGCTCATAGAGTCATATATATGTACCCCTTTCTTGGTGTAATGCAAACACACAACACATACCATATCATTGCTACTGACCAATCGCTATATAAATGCTGGACTCTTGGAGGTGCTGACAGGTATCACATAGGAACACTTAGCACTTAGGATAGCACATCGGTACTCACATAGATTGTACCTTAGTACACATATAGGGTTATCCATCATACGCATAGAAGTCAGGTCA
This sequence comes from Iris pallida, assembly GCA_029216955.1. NCBI lineage: Eukaryota > Viridiplantae > Streptophyta > Magnoliopsida > Asparagales > Iridaceae > Iris > Iris pallida. The sequence continues at coordinate 14,445 of JANAVB010032566.1, forward strand.
GGAATGAGGACCAACACACAAGAGGAAAATAGAACAAGAAGGCACTATGCACTTAGGGTATGAAGTTCTCATAAGTCATGAAGATTCTTGAAGCCAAGACAAAGATCTAAAACTTTCTGTTGGAAGTTGGGAGAAATTCTGGCCGCAATTCAGACAAATAGGACATAAAACAGCCAAAACAGCTAAAATAGGCACTATACGGCACTCCCATATGCGGCTTAGACACTATACGGTACTATGCGGCACACCCATATGCGGCTCAGACACTATGCGGCACTATGCGGCACTATGCGGCACTATACGGCACTCCCATATGCGGCTCGGGCACTATGCGGTACTATACGGCACACCCATATACGGCTCAGACACTATACGACACTATACGGCATTATGCAGCACTCCCATATGTGCTCGGATACTATGCGGTGCTATGCAGTACTCCCATATGCGGCTCGGATACTATGTGGCACTATGTAGCACTCCCATATGCGGCTCGGCACTATGCAGCACTATGCAACATTATGCAGCACTCCCATATGCGGCTCGGTACTATGCGACACTATACAGCACTCCCATATGCGGCTCGGATACTATGCGGCACTATGTGGCACTATGCAGCACTCTTATATACGGCTCAGACACTATGCCGCACTATGCAGCACTATGCAGCACGCCCATATGCGACTCGGTACTATGCGGCACTACGCAGTACTATACAGCACTCCCATATGCGGTCGGACACTATACGGCACTATGCGGTACTATGCATCACTCATATGCGGCTCAGTAATTCATGCGGCACTATCATCGTCCCTGCCAAAACCAGAACAGATGACATAAAAATTGTCCAAATATTGTTTTGGCCATAACTTCTCAAATAAGTCAAAATCTAACTTTTCAAAGGTCAAAATTGTGTAGAATCAAATTTTCAAACCTAGGACCATTAGTTTTCGAAAA
>JANAVB010032567.1:0-20363 GCA_029216955.1 Iris pallida
TATATATATATATATATAATATTTATCTATAAACTATATAAATAATATAGGTATATATTATATATATATATATATATATATATATATATGACACACACACACACACACATACAAGATATAAAATCATATATATATATATATATATATATAGATATATATATATATATATAGATATATAATATCTATATATATATATACACACACACACATTAACAAGATATATACATTAAGTATTATATAGTTTATAGATAAATATATAATTCTTATATACACCGCTATTGTTCCTCTCCCAGAGAGGACAGCCGCCCCGAGCCTTAACTAACAACATTTTTTTAATTCCAAATTCCTCTAATCCATCAAATCCCAATCATATCACTCCAAATCTTCTTCTATCAATTCCCTATTAGATCTCTACCAATTCAAATTGAATCCAACCAAAATCGCCATCCAAACTCCAATTCGATCGAATATTGATTTAAATAAATCTATAGGCAACTGAACGAGAACTAGGTTCATCAAAAATTTCCCCACTATAACTCATCTCATACCTCAACCATCGACTCCAGGGCGAGGCCAACCCTCCACGTCCTGCCTCGACCGCCTGCATGGTGCATCTGTTCGCCGCAAGCACAGCCTGCACCGTCGGCCGACCGAAGAACAGGGCACCCTCTGTTTTGGGCACATCGAGGTACCTTCCTTCACTGCCTCTTTACTTCGCGTATAGTAGATGATTTTTGTTTCCGCAAGTTGCGGGGTAGAGTCTATATGACCCTCTCGGAACCCTAGTAGATAGTTTCATGATTCGTAGAAAAATTAACTCGTAGCATCAATGCAAAGTTGATGAAACCTCACTGTCACATGGACAGAATTAGGACTGCATGTACCCAAGTTTGAAGATGATTTCTGACCAACCTGTTAGAAATTTTAGGGAATTTCTTGAACAAAGTTGTATACCATATATAACACTTCATGACCCTTCTGATAGTTTATTTTTTCATCTATTATATGCAAAGATTTTTGATTCCAAAGTTCAAGAAAAACCTAGTTTCGAAAACTAATTTTTTTGGAAAAACCAATCGATATGGCGTGTGCCCTGTCACGACCCGCACCTAGTGTAAGGGCATGAGAAGTGGGTACGTCCAGCCTACGCTACAGTGTCAGCGGTAGAATGCTGTCCTAGGTCATAACATCTATCAATAACCATTCCTGTACAATGATATACACTCCAAAAGAAGGAAAATAAAAGGTACAACTCAATCACAGCTTCTAAGGTGTAATAAAGAGAATAGATGTAAAGATAAGATAAATGAATAATCTCCAATCAGCTAAAAATGAGAGTAATATTTGAATATACAAACATCACCAAAATCCAGAAACTGAAAGTACATGAAATAAGACAACTAATGGGAAACTAGTCTAGAGATCTAATCTAGACAATAGGCAAGTCCTCCGCGACTGTAGGATCCTTCTGAGGGTCCAAGTCACCAGTGTCATCTAAGCCTGTGCCATAATATGTAGGACAAAACTCCTCATCACCTGTAATATTTTCAACAGTTCAATCAGGACGGGAACGAGCATAATACATCTCACGCAGTTCATATCTTGACAGAAAATATAAACCATGATATAGGTTAAGATACATGAAACACTGAAAGAAATAAGCATGAAAAGAAAGAGAGAAACTGATAAACAAGTTATCTATATATGATAATAGAGAACTGTAAGTGACTATGATTTAGAGTACAAGATAGACATGTGAACGACTTGATTTGTACATGATTACACTAAAGAGTTTATACATGATTACACTACTTTGGAATTGTTCACATGACTATTTCTACTCTCCCATGCCCCAATAAATACACAAGGATCTAGACAGGTTATGTTATTATATATGATAGTTTATACATGATGTTCATGAGATCAAGAGAGTACATGAGAGCACATGAGTATACATGAATAATAAGAGTCCATAGAATACATGATGTTCATGAAAAGCACATGACACGATGTATTCGATGCACCCGAGGGGATAATATCTCATGTAAAGATCCATATAGTACTAATCCGTGATAATATCGTGTCAGCATCAAGTAAATTAAACTATGACAAGAATATAATTCCTAACAAGTATGAAACGGTCAGAGAATGTACTCGCCTGATATCCTGGTTGTCTGATGAGAATATGAGTCTGAGTGTAGAAGCATGGAAAAGAATAATGATTCTTATGGGGTCCAGAATCAATATGAAACTCCATGCGGCTCAAAACTTGGGGAGTTTCAAAACTTGGGGAGTTTCATGCGGTTCAAAAATCCCTGAGAGCTTCATACGGCTCAAAGAGCTTCATGCGGCTCAGATAGTTTCATGCGGCTCAGAAAAAGCCACATGGCCTTATGCGGTTCAAAATAGGCCCATACAGTTGGCTATAATTACTCCGTGCAGCTGGCCATTAATGCTCTGACACAAAGTGACAGCTCTGACATGGTGGATCTAATATAAAGAAGAGATGCAACATGCTCATAAAAAGAAGAAAGAATCTTCATAATATCGGACACAGTTCACAAAGTCCAAAGAAAGTTCTATATGCGGATCGCCTGTGTGGCCTTCATGCGGCTCAGACATGAGGCCACCCTCATACAGCTCGGTTATGAGACCACCCTCATGCGGCTCGATTATGAGGCCACCCTTATGCGGCTCGGTTGTGAGGCCACCCTCATGAGGTTCGGTTATGAGGCCACCCTTATGCGGCTCGGTTATGAGGCTACCCTCATGCAGCTCGGTCATGAGGCCACCCTCATGCGGCTCGGTTATGAGGCCACCCTCATGCGGCTCAGTTATGAGGCCACCCTCATACGGCTCAGACAGGGGGACAGTCCTTCATACGGCTCACAATATAGTGGCAGTTGGGACACATGACAGAAGTTGACTAAGTCTTAACAACTCAGATTTATTGCAACCAACAGATCATAGCAGTTCAGATTTATTTTAACCAACATAACAGTCCAGATTTAATACAACAAACAGATAAAGATTAATCTTAACCAATCCCCAATCGTCCACTTCTCAAGGCACAGTTACAAGGATGTGGCCACGTGGCTGTACACCCCACTCATCATAAATTCCTATAAATAGCATGGGATTATTCCTTTGCACACATATAGAGCAACACAGAGAGAGCATCCACAGAGCAATACACATACACAGAGAAGAGAGCACTTCTTTGCCAGAGCCAAGGTTGCGTTTGATCGTCCAAGGAGTAAGACAGAGTTGATAACACTTTTTCGAGCCTCTACCATCACCCTATAGAATCCAAATTAAACAATTGTACTTAGATTGTTTTTCCTAGGTTTTATTTCTAGGCTCTCTTTTGTACAAACGAGTTTGTAATTGTGAATTAAAGTTCAGTCCTCCCATAAAACTGTTCTGTTCTTTGATAATCAATGGCAAATACGATATCGACTCTGCTGGAGACTAACTTCTCCACTGCTGAAAAGTTGGTGACACAATCGGACGCAGCCAACCTTGGCTCCATGCAACAGATACTGGTTGTTCGTTTCGACCAGCAAGCTTTTGAAGAGATGCTCTCCGACGGGAGCGCTAGTCCGGTCCAGAAGCGAGCCGGCACGAAGAAGACCCGCAGGGAGTGGAGGCCGAAGACCGTTGCTCCTCCCCAAGCTCTAGAAGAAGTGTTCTCTACTGCCCAAGACGGCGGGGAAGACTCACATACGGCCCCACTTCAGGCCGCAGAGGACCTTGCTGTCTCCAAGTCTGACAGAGGAAAGCACTACGATGCTGGACTTGCGGGGGCAAATGGAAACTCTATGCGGTCCAAAAAGAAGCCGTATAAGGGCTCCAGTCGCATGAAGGCTCATGCGACCACCAATCTCAGCCGCATGGAGAAGGCTCATGCGGCTACTAATCCCAGCCGCATACGGAAGGCTCATACGGCCGCCACAACTTCCAGCCGCATGCAGACTGCTCATGCGGCCACCTATCCCAGCCGCATGCAGAATGCTTATGATGCCGCCAAGACCAGCCGCAGGAAGATGGCTTATTCGACATCAAATCCCAATCGTAGGCCATCTACCCTATGCGGCTCGGGTTCAGTCTTTGACCGCCTCTCATGCGGTCCTGACCTCAGAAGCTCTCATGAGGATGTGCCAGACCCTGTGCAGCACAATTTGGACTCTTTCTACTATGCACCCTCGGGTGCTGGAGTGAAGAAGTCTAGGACAGCGTGGGCTCGTTGAGCTCAGTCAGCTGTCCTAACTTCTGACCATCAGGGAGTCCCGATAACTATTACGTGGGCCTCTGATGGAAAGTTGTACAAAACTACCCGTGTCCAGCCCCCAAGGGCCAACGGACAGGGTGGTTCTCAAGAGTCTCCCAACTATGATCAAAGGCAAGTACTTTTACTAGCCCCACATCAGGGAGCAAACATGATGCCAACACACTCGTGTGCTCGGGATTCTCGGGCCCACAAAACGAGTATAAAAGTTGTTCGAGAAGCACTTGACTTGCGTGATGTGATCCTTCACAAGCGCAAGGAAAGAGAAGAAAGCTTGGTGTGCAGAGAGTCCTTCCATGGACATCACTGCACTAAAGTCATTGTCAACTGCTGCTGCAATAAGACAGCAGTACAAGAAGACCGGCAGTCTATCTTCCAACGACTGCAGCGGCCAGGACCGATCCCAGAACAAAGCTTGGAAGACGAGGTGCTTCCTTTCGCCTCCTACAATTCTGCCCGAAAGGTCCCTACCAGCAAGGAAGGAAAGAAAGTAAAAGTTTCCAGCCCGACGATCTCTACTAGTATGGCCAGAAAACCATCGTCTAAACGATTGACCACAACCACCACAGGAGGAGTTTATCAAGGCACCCGCTCTAAGACAAAATCTTCAACACTTGGAGATTCGTCATCTATATCCCTGGGGGGAGCCAAAGCTGGGGGTAGCACTCCTCGGAACATCCACGATAATCTGGTATTCCAAGAAGATGAACGAGGGAAGACAGTTCCCCCAACAGATGCAACAGAACTAGACGCCCCTGAAAATGTCCATGGGTGTCAAGATGAAGCAACCTCCTATGCAGAGGGTAGCACTTCCTCCGAGTCCGAGCCGGAGGAGAACATTCCCACATACCCTGATGATTTCTCCATTCGGGGGTATGATTCGGAGAGCACGTCCTCCACAGTTCCTTCCACTGTTCCTCGGGTGAGAACAATATTTATAACGAAGAATGACCAGTACGGTCCCAGCGATCGACAGTGCCTCGACACTCTTAAGGCCATACTTCATACCTTGGTCAAGTCAGTAAACGAGATCAAGGCGATTCTACCGGCTCTCCAAGGAAGGATGCCTGACCAAACAAGCTTGGGTCCCGTCGTCAATGCGGACTCAAACACAACCGCACCAACCTCGGGCGACAATCCACCCAGAATGTTGGCTCCCACTGCTGCAGAAGAGGCCAGGGAGGCGAGGAGAGAAGTCCAGAAGCTTTGGGCAATGTTCCACGCTCGAGAAAACTTTCAGAACCTCAAAGTACGACAGTCATATCCTGCTGCATGGAGAGATGTCCCCTTTCCTCCAAGATACAAGCCATTCAACATCAATCCTTACGACGGAAAGACATCTGCGAGTCGATACATGACCTACTTCGAGGTCACAATCGACCATCTGCCACATGATGATGCCATCCTCACGAGGCTATTCATTGGTGCATTGGAGGGAGTCGCATTCGACTGGTACCGCAACTTGTCGGACAACTGCATCCATTTCTTTGCTGGCTTCAAATATATGTTCTTAGAGAGGTTCTATAAGGTGGGATAGGATGTGACAATGTCAACTCTCATGGACGTTGTTCAAGGCGAGAAGGAGCTGACGAGGAACTACATTGAGCTGTTTCGCCAAACCGCGATAAAGTTGCCCTCCGGTAACCCGGACTCTTCCTTAATTAAAATTTGCTAAAAGGGGCTGCTCCCCACAATCACCCTCTGGATGGGCGAAAGTGAATTTAAGGACTGAAAGACCTTCATTATCAGCGCCACTAGTGCAGAAGCCAAGTTGAAGAAAGCTCGTCAACTGGGATTGCATATCTCGAATGGAGAGGACAAGGGCAAACGCCCTAATGCCAACAACAAAAACGATGGTAACTCCTCCAACAACCGAGACAATAAGGGCAAACAGGATATGGTGGCAGATACAGCCTAGAAGCCTGAACCAAAGCAGGCCGAGAAGTGGTGGCCGCAGATGACTTACTCCTTCGAGGATAGTCATGTCAAGCCCATCTTTGACATGCTCTTACAATGAGACAGAATTCAGCTCCCTCCGCCAAGGCATGAACCTCGACCTGTAGAGATGGAGAGCCCAAAGTACTGTTTCTATCACCGCTACGTCCACCACGCTACACAAGACTGCTTCCAACTGAAGCGGTACATCCAGAACCTCATCGATTCCAAGGCTATGGCCATTGATTTCGAGGAGGTAACCGTGGCGGCCAACATGGTGTCAGTCCAATTCGGCATCTTCCTGCCGACGATGACTCAAGATGGCATGGTACCCATCCTCCGGACAAAAAGGGAGGTCGCTAATCTTCCACCTCTCCGAGACCAGGCTGCTGGGCTGGTGCCCCTCACCACATCACGAGGGGAGGTCATGTGGGTCCATCCGGACTTGGTGTCTGAAGTAACCCAGCCATCATCACCCTCCACCGGTAAGAAGAAGGGCAGGAAAGTTAAGTCCTACCGCACAATCTCGGTCGATGTCGAAGAAACGACAGCTGTTGTCACCCGGTCTAGTGCACAATCTCAACCTACACCGGATAACACGGCTGAAGAACGTCAGCCGGCCGCTGCTGACGCTCCAAGGCCTACTTAGCCCCCGCCGGCCGACAAGCCTAAGCCAAAGGCGGCCCGCTTTGACAAGCCGCTCCGTAAGGACGCACCTTAGGGGCTGAAAAAGCCTTATAATTTTTATATTTTGGCACAATTGGCCAACACCCCAGCCAAATTATCGTTATATGAGCTCCTGAGACTCTTCAAAGATGTTCGCATTACACTGAATGAAGCACCCCAGAATGCTGACGCATATCTGGCTCAGGTCAATCTTACAGGGGAGAGCTCGCCGACAGATCTCCAGGATAGCGCTTGTATAGGAGCGATGCCCAACATTGTGTTCACTCTGCAGGATATGCTTATCAAGACCAACCTGCACGATCGCCCTTTGTATTATACTAGATACGTCGGCGACATCAAGGTGGATCAGATGCACATTGATCCCGGTTCTTCGATAAGCATTATTCCGAAGAGCTTGCTTCACCATCTGTGCATCCCTATTTATCGGCTGACTCCTACTAGCACCGCCATCAGCGGTTTCAATTCAGGGAGAAGCTATCCTATCGGGAAGATTCGCCTGAAGTGCCAAATTGGCGACCTTCAGTCGAAAGTAACTTGCTATTTCATCGATGCAGATACCTCCTACAATATTCTCCTCGGGTGTCCGTGGATACATGATTATATGATCGTGCCCTCCATATTGTACCAGTGCTTCAAGTACGTCGACAAGCACGACTTCGTAAAGACGAAATTTGCCGACATCGATCCCTTCAAAGGGGTCGAATCCTATTATTCAGATTCCTGCTTGTACAAGAAATCAAAGAGGCACCTGATCAAGGAGGATGTTCAAGAGCAGACGGAGGCCATTGCAGGGCCTGAGGAACCCTTGAGAATCCATCTCCAACCCCGCAAACTAGGCAGGACAGCACCTCTTACTACCACTCTGCATAGAGAAACAACTAGTCTCCCGGTGCTCATTGCATAAAAAGAGCAGATGACAATCCTACTGCCAAGGGTCGAGACCCACTACGGAGCCGCTGACAATCAGGCTACCTAGAGCCGGTCAATAACAAACAGAAGAGTCTAGTCCTTCTGCTAAGCAAATGACGATTCATCTTTCCAGGACAAGTCAACAGCCGAGCGCTAAGCCGGGGACTGCTAATGAGCCAACAACTCCCCGTCCAGCACCAAGCACTAAGTCGGGGGTCACTAGTACACCAACGACTTCGCGTTCAACACCACCAGTGGAGCCCCTGATGATTAAGCTGTCCAGATCATCCTCCCAGTCTTCATTAATATAGGGGGTGGCCGAAGAGGAGTTAGAGCTAGGCAAGTATGTGGCTGCTCACACTGATGTTCCTTCTGCTGACGATGTAATTCCACCCATAAAGATACCTTACTTCATCAATAAAGGACTATCTTTGAACTACCTCGAGCTTAACAAGCATTATACAATGTATGCTATGGAACACGGTATAGGCACCAACTTACACACACAAGTGACGAATGTCTATACCGCGAGCCAACTTACTCCCGTGGAAGGCACTTGTTTCATAGTCGAGAGAGAGGATCATCCAATCATCTTCGGCCGAAAGAATGATCCACAGCCCTTCAGGTAGAAGAAGTTGATCTCGTACCCGACACTGGGAGACTGTCCCTTTATCTTTACAGCTCTCGATCCAAGTATCTCATACAAAAACAGAGGTATGACATGGAGACTACACCGGGCTTGAACTACGGCACTGGCCGACGATTATCTCTGCAGTTGCCAGTCCCGGTTGGAAAACCACGGGATTACTATAACAAGACCAGACGTGGTCTAGGTTATGTTACACTTGCAACAACCCTTGAAAGCTCAGATAAGAAATATGACTGGCATTCACATTCAACCGGATCACCCACTTTTGATTCGGATGTCAGCATCGGGGATGTATTCAGGCAAGTTTTGTCTGTCAATATGGCATTTGCTGACGCCTATGAAGAAGACGAAGATGTACCCGAGCTTCTCGAGTTAGAGCCTTGGGTTCACCAGCTAGATGCGTAATGGGGAAAACGCTTCGAACTTCATGATCCTCCCACTGAAGATGAGGTTATACAAGTCGACCTCGATGACGAGTCCTCTCCAAAGCCAATCTTCGTCAGTAAAAGCCTGACAGATGAAGAGCGGGAGGCACTTTTGCAACTCGTCAGAGAGTACATTGATGTGTTCGCCTGAAGCTATGAAGACATGCCAGGGCTAAACCCTGAGGTTGTACTTCATAAGCTCAACATTCATCCAGATGCAAATTCGGTCAAGCAGCAGCAACGATGGTTCCGCCCAGACATCATAAATTCTATCAAAGTTGAGGTCAACAAACTGATAGCCAGTGGCTTCATCCGAGAGAAACAATATCCAGACTGGGTCGCCAACATAGTACCAGTCCGCAAGAAGAATAGGAAAATCTGAATCTGTATCGACTTCCGAAATCTGAACGAAGCATGTCTTAAAGATGAGTTTCCTCTTCCTATTACGGACATAATGATTGACAACACATATGGCTTTGAGCGCATGTCATTCATGGATGGCTTCTCAGGATACAACCAAATTAAGATATTTCCTGACGATGAAAAGTATACATCATTTCGAACGCCGATTGGTGTGTACTGTTACACAGTCATGCCCTTTGGTTTAAAGATTGTCGGTGCCACATATCAATGGTCTATGAGTGTCATCTTCAGAGACCACTTGCGTAAGATAGTGGAATGTCATATCGATGACATCGCCGTCAAAAGCCGCTCTAAGGGAGATCATCTACACGATCTGAGGATAGTATTCGACCTGATGCGAGCGTACAACTTAAAGATGAACCCCACCGAATCCTTCTTGGGCGTATCTAGCAAAAAATTCTTAGGTTTTATTATTACTGCCCAGGTAATCCATATAGACCTTGAGAAGACGAAGGCAATCATGGAGATGGGTCCCCCGAGAAATCTCCGAGAACTCAAAGGCCTTCAAGGGAGGCTAGTTTATATCAGAAGATTTATCTCTAACCTCTCCGGGCGATGTCAACCATTCACCTACCTCATGAAGAAGGGTGTCTCCTTCGTATAGGATGAAGAGTGCCAATGCACCTTCGACAATATTAAAGAATATCTGTCGAATCCTCCAGTCCTGGTGGCCCCGGTTGCTGGAAAGTCGTTCTTGCTTTATGTGCGAGCGATAGAGCATTCCCTCGGTGCTCTACTAGCACAAAATAATGATGCGGGACATGAACAAGCTATCTATTACCTCAGCCAAATGATGATTTGACCTAAGCATAGATACACCGCCGTGGAGAAGGAATACTTTGCTTTGGTGTTCGCTATCCAGAAGATGCGACACTGTGTTACAGGACAAACCATCCATGTCATATCTCGAGTTAACCCCCTTAGGGTTCTCATGACCAACCCGGATGCACTCAGCTCTCGCCTCGCTACCTGAGCGATATTATTGTCTCCCTACGACATGATTTTCGTCCCGCAAAAGGCTGTTAAAGGTCAAGCTCTGGCAGACTTTTTAGCAGCCCATCCAGGTTCGGGGTCAACAAAAATATATGAAGGGATCCCGGACGAGGTCGCCAATTCAAACATGGCTTCCCACGATACCGTCTGGCGAATGTTCTTCGACGGTGCTTCAAGAACCGGGCCCGAGGGCAATATCGTCGTTGGGGTCGGAGTGGTACTGATTTCTCCTTATGGCTTGGAGATCAATCGGGCCTACTCACTCACGGAACCTTGTTTAAACAATGTGGTCGAGTACAACGCCTTGGTTATCGGCCTCCGACTTGCAAAAGAACTAGGGGTAGAATACTTGGAAGCATATGGTGATTCGCAATTAATCGTCAATCAGATCCGGGGTTCATACGAAGTTCGCCATGAATACATGATCCCCTATTATCAGATAGCGATCGCCATCATTACATCCCTGAAAGGGTTCTTCATAGAACATGTTCCTAGACTCAGGAATATTGAGGCCGATGCCCTAGCAGGATTGGCCACTTCTCTAGCGGTCCCAAATCATACTCATTATTTGATTGACGTAATAGGCCATGAATTGGTCTGTCCGAAGAACAACGTCCGATTTACTGAGAGTTATTCTTCCTGACAGTCGACGAGACATAGGATTGGAGACTCCGATTCATCGACTTTGCAGTTTATGGTATCTTACCGAAAAAACCGAAAGAAGCCACCTCTATTAGAAGACGTTCCCTCAGATTCTTCTACGATACTGAGACAAAAATGCTGTATCGGCGATCCTATGATGGATTACTGCATCGGTGTTTATCAAATATAGATGCCAAAGAAGTTGTACGCGAAGCTCATGACGGTGTTTGTGGGATCCATCAACCTGGCCCGAAATTGCAAGACCGCCTTCGCCAGATGGGCTATTACTAGCCAACGATGGTAGCAGATGCGATAGACTATGTAAGAAAGTGTAAAGCTTGTTAGGTCCATACAGATTTCATACACTAACCATCCGAATTCCTACATCCAACGGTGGCATCTTGGCCATTTGAGGTATGGGGAATGGATATCATTGGTCCAATCATCCCACCTTCATCCAGAGGACACCGCTTCATACTGGCAATTATGGATTACTTCTCCAAGTGGGTGGAAGTTGTTCCATTTGCAGAAGTAAAGACATCAAACGTGATCAGCTTCCTCAAGCATCATGTCATCTATCGCTTTGGATTGTCCCGAAGGATCATCCATGACAATGGTCCGCAGTTCGCAAGCCATGCCTTCTATCGGTTTTACGACAAACACCAAATCCAGAATGTTGCTTCAACACCGTACAACCCGACGGCTAATGGTCTGGAAACTATAATCAAGCTTCTCAAGAAGTTCGTGTCCTCAAAAAATGTGACTGGAATAAAAAGCTTGGCGAATGCTTATGGGCGTACCGTACTACAGTTCGGACGGCCACAGGGAACACATCTTTCTCTCTGGTATACGGAAGTGAGGCAGTTCTTCCACGGGAGACTCAAATCCCCTTGCTCTGTGTCGCCCTCACTTACCGATTAACGACGGACGATAATTACCGTCGTCGGCTACAAGAGTTGGAGGCCTTAGATAAGAAGCACCTGTTACCTCAACAACGAATCGAGCTTTATCAAGCACGCATCTCTGGAGCCTTCAACAAGAAGGTTAAACTCAGGACATTCCAAGTGGGCGATCTCGTTCTGGCAGTTCGGAGGCCGATGGTTATGACTCACAAAATCGCCAGCAAATTCCAGCCAAAGTGGGAAGGCCCATTCATCATCGAGGCCGTATTCTCTAATGGTGCTAACCGCCTCGCAAAGCAAAACGGAGACTTGCTCATGATTCCCTTCAATGGTAAGTTCCTGAAGAAGTATTATGTCTAAACGACACCTGCCGAATCAACCAGATTGTTGAGTTATGTACCCTTAGGTACCGCTGAACTTACACTCTGGTCACTCCAAATAAATCTATATCATATCTTTTGGGTAGTAAGTCATGTATGATCATACCTCTGAACTTTATTCCTAAAAGAGCATTTTCTTTATAATCTATTACCCGAGCTTTCAGTGCATAAAAGGGTAACAGATCCACAAAATTCCCGAAACAGCCACGTCGATGTTACCTCTGAGTTGTTTCACTTCCATCAAAAATAAACCACCCCTTACAAAGAACTTCCACGTCCACATTACCTCTGAGTTGTTCTATGTACCCTTCATGGAGTCCACTCTTGCCACGTCCTCATTACCTCTGAGTAGGAAGACTCCATTAAAAAAGCCCCCATATTTACCATGTCCGTATTACCTCTGAGTAAGTATGTCGGGTTTCTCTCGACCTATTATTCGTACCCAAAACCAGGGTACGCCAAGGATACTAGGCCCACAAATATCTACAGTTGACCACAAATGTCCACAGTTGACCACAAATGTCCGTAGTTGACCACAAATGCTGTACTAGGTTTTCTAGTACACACACTTTTTTCTCACAATCTCATGCCTCTAGAACCGAGCTGTTCCTTGGCATTCTTTCACCCAGTACCAAGAACTTCTATGTCCGCCTTACCAACAGAGTCGTTCTAGGTATCTCTATCAAACTTATTATCCATGCCTAAAACCAAGGTATGCCAAGGGTAATAGGTCCACAGAAAGTCCCCTAGTGGGGCAAACATCATAATACCAAAAATACAAGCACAACATATAATAGATGATGTAAACATAGTCATTCATTGAAAATCAAAAGTACTACATTTTTTAGGACTACGTTCCTGTTAAAATAAAAGAACATAATAGAGAAAAAAGAAAAAAAGTCGATTATGGTTCGGTGACACATAACTCTCTTAGCCGGTCTTTTAGTTGGGCCGTCGACCGCTCAATCCTCCGCTTGGCCCAATGCTCCACCTCCTGAGTCAACCCCTCTGCATCCTCTAGATGCGCATGTGTCTGCCAGCCGTCTTCAAGTCTCTTCAGTGTAGGCTCCAAGGCAGTAGAGGCTCGGGTGACCTGGTCGGCTTCCTGGAGAATTAGCTTCTTATCTGTGCGGGAGGACTCAAGCTCAGATTCTAAGAAAGTCAATTTCCTCTAAAGCTGGAAGATTTATTCGTTGATATCAGCTATCCCACGAGTGCGGCCTCTTTCCGAGCAATACAGTCCGCTCCCTGCGGCTTAGCTGATCGTACTGCAGAGACAGATCATGAAGGTCTTTCTTTATAACAGGCTTGGACGTGTCCCATGCCGCCCTTACCTTTTCCATGGCAGTCATGAGGAAGGTGCATTCTTGATCTATTACTAAAGACAGATCGACTTGCCGCAGCCCTTGAAACTGAGCCACAAGCGGATCAGCTTCTACTAATTTCGTCTCCTAAAGCTCGACTATCCCTGCCCCACCGGGAAGGGTTCTGAGAATTTCAATCCGGCCACGGGCACATTAACGGACCAAGGCAAAAGATGTCCCCCTCTCCCTGGCAGCTTCAACCCCTCGCTTCAGGTGGTGGTAGAAACTGTCAACCGCGTCCTTTGACGATTCATCCAGAACTTTCGAAGAAGACGACATCAAAGGAAGAGTAGCTGGCAGAGTTGAAAAAGATGCACCAAAACTTGATGCCCCTGCCACTAGGGAAACAAGTTTTGAGCGAAAGGACGCTTGAATAGCGGCCATTTCCTCCTCCGTGGCCCGAAGGATCCGAAGTCTCGGCAGGGAAGAAAGATCATCCCCCGGGGTTAAAGCAACATGAACCAAGGAGGGTGCAGGAACCATTTCTCACCGCCCCGGCCATTCCACTGTTAGTTCTCCCGAACTCGATCCGACATGAGGTCCTTCAATATAAGTTGAAGAAGGAGGAGGCATATTATCTTCCACCATATCTCCTCTGGTGACTTCTCCCCTGATGATGTCCGTTGTTGACAATGAAGGAGCAGGACCTGTATGTCCGGAGCAACCATCGATCAGCTTAACACGAAGGATGTGAAAATAGAGCAAATGAACCTCCTCACTAGTCAAGACTTGACTTAGCATACCAGGGGAGGGTTGCTGAAGCGGAGGCTCACTCATAGCCACCGTATCCTCTTCACCAGCGGTATCTGAGCCGAATGTCGCAGGTTCCTCTACCACAGCCGCTCTGGAGGTAGACACAATTGGGTCAGCATCACCCGAATGAAGTTCAGCAACTTCGGAGATGGGTTCGGTAGAGCCCACGTTGCCCTGGGTTGAGATGACAGCAACGGAAGGAACTTCAGCCATCGTCGGGAGAACCCTGGCAGAAATAAGCTCGACACTCATAGCACTAATTAAAGTGGCTAGAGCCGGGTCGACCTCGGAGACAGTAGCCGGCTCTCGAGAGTCCACTTCTCTTGACGCCTACAAAGAAAAGAAGGATGATCAGATCATAGTTCAGAAAAGAAGAGCTAAAAAAGATGGTTATAATTCGATTCACCTCCGAAACAGCAACAACATCCTCGCTTCTCTCCCTAATGATTGGCCCACGAGGCTTGGCAGTAGCCCATTTCTAGGAGTAAGTTATGCCGCCAATAGTGGACTCACTCCTGCTTCGTTTGCATGAAGGACCAGGCACAACATTCGGCTGATCTGCCACCACATCATCTGCAGGAGGAAGAGGCAAGTTATCGGGGTCATCCTCTTCGTCCGCATTGGTTGACTCTGAGTCTGGCACAGCAATCGTGTTCCCCTTCTTTTTCCTCGTCTTGGACCCTTTTGGCTTCTCCTCCAAGCCAGTACCAATAATAAAACTGGTACTTAGGTCAAAATCATGAGGGGGCTTGTTCACCATAATATGGTACAGAGTCGCCAAGTACAAAATTTGCCCTGACTCCCTAGCATCAGGTACAGAGAAGCTGGTACGGGTGTGAACCGAATTATAGTAGTGCCAAGCCCGTATGCCGTCGAGAATGCTTCGTTCAAAACCCAGGCAGGAGCTGGGATTGTCCAAAAATATCTGACTGTACCCAAACTGTCGGGAGAACCGACTGGGCAAGTAAGGCTCCAAGAAGACGGAGTTACAGTTGCGATATACCAGGTGTGCAGGACGGATGTTCTGCAACCAGAGGAGCATCTTATCGGATAAGATGTGGGGAGGCCCAGTACCATCAAGATGTACGTCGTTCACTTCTTCATCAGTAAAAGGAGGAACAGACACAAAAAAGGTGTAACTGTCCACTCTCGCCAACGCATTTCGACAAGCGCATATGGTATCGCACTCCCAGGGCATATGGCGATACTGGAAGATGAAAGCATCATCAGCAGTTACGTTATCTTCTGGGCCAGGCCTCATCAAAGACTGGCAATACATCAACAGCCACCCCATCAGATAATGATAGGGCAGCTCGATTCGCTCAAAGTCCTTCGTCGTATCACGGGCAATGACCTTGGACGAGAAAGTACGAAGGCCACGATGTATGCTGCATACCATGGCAGAAAGAAGAGCTAGTCTAGCCCCAAAGACCAGCTTCACAGCGAAAAGGATAAAGTTACGGCTGATCCTTTCAATAGAACCAGCCTCTCCCGAGACCACGCAGTTCCGCAGCCATACCATCAGAAATCCCGCCAGGAGAGCCTTCTCAGACATCTGCTGGGTATCCTGATAAAAATAATTAAAGGAGTCAGTTGACTCCTAAATCTGTCACCCGTGGTCTTCACCCTCTTGGCGGTCGATACCTGGTTCTGTACTTCCTTCCGGGTTCGGGGACTTCGAGGAGAAACCCGGCCTGAGGCTCCTACCTTAAAAAGGTAACTAAGCCAGGTTTTGTATGAGGAAGGTTCGCTTCCGAGCTATCGTCCATCTTCTTGGACGTCTGTTGGCATGTACTATGGTGGCATAGTAGTTCCCGGTAGACAGCCACAAAGCCCGGGAACTGCTACTCCAACTCCTCGAACTCTTCATTCATAGGGGTATACACTTTAAAGACTTCATTTCCCCAGGACAGCTTGGAGACTTCACACATCTCGTGAAGAGCGAGTCCCATCTCCCCTCCAGGTGTAAAAAAGGTCCTCGTGCGACGATTGTACATCTCCAACAGAGCCATGAACAACTTCTTGTTTATGGACAGACCATAACAGGTGCCCCGAATGGCATGATAGAGGCCAATCTCACGCAGGAGAGTCTCGTATGTCCATAAAATCCATATGGGCAAGTTGGTCCATGAAGGGATGGGGTTCACCTAGTTCGGCAGCGCCAACCGACCAATGGGGTAGGACCCCTTCTGAGCGAGCTGATTCATAAAAGTGTCAGCTTGAGAGAACCTGAAGTTGGGATCCTACACATTTAAGAAGCTACCCGGGGCCAACCCTATCACGTAGCAGCTGATCGGCGTCCAGGTCGTGACTACCGACCCCATGTTTCTGTTATAGTAGATATCACCCACAAACATACCCTGCCGGCTCGGAGTCAAGGAGTCCACCATTTGTCTGTCCATTGGCAGCATGTTGAACCACGACAGCGGGAAGTGACGCTCCATCTGAGGAATTTGGATCGCCATCCCGTTAGAAGAAAAACTCCAACTTTCAGATATGTCAAGAACGCTGGAGTTCTTTACAAACAGGGCATCTTCGAAGAGGAACGCACGTTTCAGGTGTTGGCCCCCAATTTCCCCAAATTTATCATGCCCGAGAGAAAGTAGAAGGACTAGTTTTTAATATCTCTCAGCCTCTCCTCAGGTTCATCTTTGGGAAACTGGTTCGACACATAATCAACTAAATGATCGAACCTTACACCCACAGCAGATTGGGCTCGACCTACCAAGAGTTCTCCTGCAGGATTGACTGGCAACTTCATGAAAAAAGACAAAATAAACAAGTTAGAAGATGGCCAGAGAAAACCACTTAGTGTGTTCTGAGCTTATGCGGCTCTAATTAGGTAGGTCTTTATGCGGCCCAGTTTAAAGGAGCTTATGCGGCTCTGATTAGGTGGGTCTTTATGCGGCCCAGTTTAAAGGAGCTTATGCGGCTCTGATTAAGTGGGTCTTTATGCGGCCCAGTTTAAAGGAGCTTACGCGGCTCTGATTAGGTGGGTCTTTATGCGGCACAGTTTAAAGGAGTTTATGCGGCTCTGTTCGGTAGGGCTTCATGCGGCCCAGTTTATAAGGAGCTTATACGGCTCTGTTTGGTGGGTCTTTATGCGGCCCAGTTCTTAGGGTGCTTATGCGGCCATGAGGTAACTCTCATGCGGCTCGAACATGAAGCAATTCTCATACGGCTCGGACATGCGGCATACCCCATGCGGCTCGGACATAAGACGTTCATACGGCCCATACAGCACAACATATGCGGATTCATCACATAGAACTTAAACAGTTCAATGAAGACGAAGAATATGCCAAAGAGAAAGGCTCGCGCATAAAACATGCGACATAGCCATTATGGTTAGGGTTTGAATCCATGCGGTTTTCTTCCAACATTCTTACCGTCAATAGCAGGATGAACGTCGGGGTGAACTAGGATCACTGACAAGGAGGCAACTCCTTTGCCCTTCGCCGCAGCACTGGAGAAAGCCTTGGAGCCATTGATGATCGAAGGAGAAGAAGAGACGGCGACTAGGGCAAGAAAGCTTGAAGAAAGAAGAGAGATTAAAGAACTTTTCTCTTCAAAAATTACTCATATTTATAGGCTGGCAGGGGCGTGTGAACCGATAGACGCTTCGGGTTTCGTGCTGCCTAGAAGATAAAGCCGATCCTTGGGATTCTATTCCCTTTCATGCAAAAAAGAATGCTCACAATCATCAAGGAAAATCTAAATATTTAATGATGACTCTTGGGATCCTATCCAAAAGATGGCTTTAAATCAAAAACAAATCAAGAGCAATTAATGAGACACCTACGTGGCACAAAGACCAGTCTATGCGGCCAGAGAAGCCTATGCGGCCAGAGAAGTCTATGCAGCCAGAGAAGCCTATGCGGCCAGAGAAGTCTATGCGGCATGAAGAGCTTATGCGGACATACCCATGCTTCTTATTCAAAGTATTTCAATTTTACAAATTAAAAACTTTGAAGGGGGTCTTGTAGAAGCATGAAAAATAATAATAATTCTTATGCGGGCCAGAATCAACATGAAACTTCATGCAGCTCAAACATGGGGAGTTTTATGCGGCTCAAAAATCCCTGAGAGCTTCATGCGGCTCAAAGAGCTTCATACTGCTCAGATAGTTTCATACGGCTCAGAAAAAGCCACGTGGCCTTATACGGTTCAAAATAGGCCCATACAGCTGGCCATAATTACTCTGTGCAGTTGGCCATTAATGCTCTGACACAAAGTGACAGCTCTGACATGATGGCTCTAACATAAAGAAAAGATGCAACATGCTCATAAAAAGAAGAGAGAATCTTCATGATATCGGACACAGTTCACAAAGTCCAAAGAAAGTTCTCTATACGGATCGCCTGTATGGCCTACACGCGGCTCAGACATGAGGCCACCCTCATACAGCTCGGTTGTGAGACCACCCTCATGCGGCTCGGTTATGAGGCCACCCTCATGCAGCTCGATCATGAGGCCACCCTCATGCGACTCGGTTATGAGGCCACCCTCATGCGGCTCGGTTATGAGGCTACCCTCATGCGGCTCAGACAGGGGGACAGTCCTTCATGCGGCTCACAATCTAGTGGCAGTTGGGACACATGGCAGAAGTTGACTAAGTTTTAATAACTCAGATTTATTGCAACCAACAAATCATAGCAGTTCAGATTTATTTCAACCAATATCACAGTCCAGATTTAATGCAACAAACAGATAAAGATTAATCTTAACCAATCTCCAACCGCCCACTTCTCATGGCACAGTTACAAGGATGTGGCCACGTGGCTGTACACCCCACTCATCATAAATTCCTATAAATAGCATGGGATTATTTCTTTGCACACACACAGAGCAGCACAGAGAGAGCATCCACAGAGTAATACACATACACAGAGAAAAGAGCACTTCTTCGCCAAAGCCGAGGTTGCGTTCGATCGTCCAAGGAGTATGGCAGAGTTGATAATACTTTTCCGAGCCTCTACTGTCACCCCCCAGAATCCAAATTAAATAATTGTACTTAGATTGCTTTTCCTAGGTTTTATTCCTAGGCTCTCTTTTGTACAAGCGAGTTTGTAATTATGAATTAAAGTTCATTACTCCCATAAAACTGTTCTGTTCTTTGATAATCAATGGCAAACACTTGAGCTGGAGTATCTGGGTCCTATTTAGAGCAACACAGGTCACAACATGTCTAAAAAGGTAATATTGAATATTATAATGCATTCTATATGATTTTTAGGTCATTCTAGACTAAAGTCAACTCTTGGTCAACTTTAGTCAACTTATAAAGTTAAGCTAGGTTAACTAAGCCAAATCCTAGTCCAATAAGTCTCACTAGGCCTAACCAAGTCTATACTAGAACACAAGTACAATGTCAAGCCAAGTAATCACACACATAAGTGGATATATACATATAATGTATATAGGCTCACATATGCTAATGCCTATAATGCTAGCACTATACATATAATATATGCATGCATATAAAAGGGTGAGTGATATAAATAAAATGGGTGGGGACCCCCTTGGTGGCCGGCCCCCTAGTGGCCGCCTCTGTGGTGGGCTACCCCGTGGCAGCTCGCGCCGGCATCCTTCGGCCTGCTCCCCCGTCTGTCGACGCCCCGACAGCCACCCCCGACAGCTTCGGGTGCTGCCCTCAGTACCGCCGCCCTCTCCCTCTGTGGCATCAGCACCGGCGCCCCCGACGTCCCCGTCGCAGGAGACGCCACGGCTCCGCTCCGGCAGCAGTCGCCGGGCAGCCTCCGGCCGGAGGCGTGCCCCCGGTGGGGACGTGTGGGGCCTCGACTGGAGTGCCTTACCCCCTCTGCCGCTCTCGCTCCCCACCACCCCCCTCTCGCTGCCTCTTCTGCGGAGCCGTCCTTCCGTCCGCGCCTTCCCGAGCCCTTCGACGGAGCTCCCCCGGCTTCGGGCGTCGTGCCAGGTTTCCCCCTTCCCGCCCCGCAAGTCGCACCCCCAACTCCAGTGTGGCCCAACTCCGCTCATTCCCAGCTGAGCT